>CAUYON010002657.1:0-45404 GCA_963573935.1 Arctocebus calabarensis | reverse complement strand
TAACATGGTTTCTTGTACCCTCAATGAATCCCCAACAATAAAAAAAAAAAAAAGTAGCACATAGTTTCTGTTCTTCAGCCAGAACTTTTTGCTATCTTGTGCCTTTAAAAACAGATTTTAAGCAGTGAGCAGATTGTGTTTTCTGGGTAGAGTTTGAGACAGAGGACCTAATTATTCTGCACAAAAACATACATGTAGGTAAGTAGGAGGCTTCAGATATTATTTCATAGTAGTATAAAAAGATACCTTCCTTGACTCTAAATTTCCTTACCTCTAGATATTCTCAATGGGGTCTTCTATTGGCTCATCTGCAGATTTCTTTGAGCATCAAGGAGAATATTTTTTATATTGATTAAAGTGAAAAAGAATTACATATCTGTACTCCCATGTTTATTATAGTAGTGTTCACATTTGAATTGTCCATCAGGGGATGAATAGGTAAAGTAAATGTGGTCTGTACACACAATAGAATACTATTTAACCACACAAAGAATGAAATCCTTTTATTTGCAACAACACTCATAAGCCCGGAAAATATTACGTAAGACAAATAAACCAGACACAGAAAAACAAATACCATATGTTCCACTCCTATAGAAAATCTACAAAGTTGGTTTTATAGAAGCAGTGAATATAGCAGTGTTTACAAGAAACTAGGGATGGAAGCAGGGGTGGGGGTGCGTGGGGTTAAGGCTTGAGGAGAAAATGACCAACAAGTACAAAGTTACAATTGAAAAGGACAAAGAAGTTCTGGCCTTCTGTAACATAGTAAGGTGACTACAGCCCATAATAAAGTGTTATGCACGTTTATATCAAAGTAGCTATAGGAGATGATTTTGTATGTTCTCACCATAAATGTGACACAATAAATGTTTGATGGGTAACTATGCTAATATTCCTTATTTTATCATTAGATAATGTACACACACATCAATAATGCCACATAGTACTTAATAAATATGTACAATTATATTTCATCAATTAAAAATAAAAATTTTTGAAAAGTGAAAAAAAATCTCAAAACCAGAAAATTTTTCCTGAATTCTTGAAGAAGAAAAAATTCTGGTTTTTCAAAATGGAGACATATTGCTAAAAAAAAATAAATAAATCTTCATAAAAGCAACTTTTCTGTAAAAGTTGCTGATGCCTGGGTTTGCATATTTCTAGCTCCAGATTGTTGACCTCATCATATACCCCCATCTGGCTTGTCTTCATTCAACAACCAAAAGCTAACATAATTCTTTTTTAATGTACCCCAGAATCTTTCCTCTCTATAGGTTGACTCCTAACCTGTCCCAACCTCTTCTGGCCCTGAGCACTCTGATTACCCTACACTGTACATAGTAAGTTCCTTTTCCTTTGACTTCAGGTTGGATTCATTGCAATGGGAGATGTATTAGTTTTCTAATCTGCCATAAACTATGACAGACTGGTGGCTGAAACAACAGAAATTTTCTTACGGTTCTAAAGTCTTTAAGTCTAAGATCAGGTGCTGGCAGGTTAGGTTGTTTTGTTCTGCGGTGTTCTCACTGACTTGCAGATGGCCATCTGCCCCTGTCTTCACAAAGTACCTCAGTGTGGGCCTGGGTCCTAATCTTCCCGTGTTATAAGAGCAGGAGTCACACTGGGTTAGGGCTCATCTGAATGTCCTCATTTGTGGGAGGTACATAGGTTGACTTCTCAGCAGGGTGCCCTGCCTCAATCCTGGGGTGTCCAGGGGAAAGGGAGCAGATGCCCAGTCTCTGGGGGCTCATCAAAAACACTGAAGTTGGAAAGAGTCCAGAGGCGCCTTAACAGGTGGACTGGGCCTCTGTGTTGGAGAGTCAACAGGTGAGATGGATTAAGTTCCTTGAACTTTTGATATGTAGTTAGACTGGGAAACCTGGTTTACTTCCCCTATAGGGATAGACCTAATTTCTCCCTCCCCCTTTGTAAACACACCACTGGTTGCCTGGACTGTTAGCAACCCCCTATTGTTTACCCCATCTCTCCCTCTATCCAGTCTTCCTGGGGACCTGGGATTCCTTCAAACTTTTGGTGTTTTTACATTTTGCATGTGCACCTTTGTTAGAAATCAACAAAAGCCTTCTGAAGAGGCCAGAGAGGGGCTGCATTTTCCTGATTAATCCAGCCTGAGTTAATGTGCGCCTTCTCCAGGCATTCACAGACTGTTTTAAACTTGTGTCTTCAGTGTAGTTTTCCTAGTCGGCTTTCAAACCAGGTTGGGGTTTGAGCTCAAAGACCTCCTGACACTCATTGTAACTTAATTACCTCTTTAAAGACCCTTTCTCCAGCTACCACTGCTTTCAGAGGTACTGAAGTTAGGACTTCAATATGTGAATTTGGGGAGACACAACTCAACTTGTCAAAGAAAAAATACCTAAGAGATCAGAGACACATTGGCTATTTATGTCTTTTCTACTTCCTGTCTTCCCTTGGTTTGGCACCACCTGACTTCCTCTAGCTGGAATCACTTTTACCGCTGGGTATCTGTTGCCCCTCCAGCTGCTTTTTCCAATGAATTGATTCTCTACCTCCACTGGTCCAGCTGTTACTAGTGCTACCTGGTTTCAGGGCAGCTGCCTGCATCCTAAAATGTTGAGGTTTCAGGTAGCTATCTGCGACATCCGTTCCTGGGATGTTCTTAGACAAGGGATGACCAGAAACCCCAAAGTTAAGCAAGCATGAAAGAAAGTTTATCGAGGAAGGAAAAGATAGGTTTACAGAAGGTTCATGGGACAAGATCCGTACAACACAGACAACTAACGGGACTTCGCTGTAGCTATAAAAAGGGCCTTGGTTATGGTCAGGGTCTCCTTGGAACCAGAGTGTTACTAAGATGTGGACCTCCCATGGGCCTCTCTAAAAGCCCATTGGAGGTATGGACTGCAATGTAGATTGAAGCTAATGACATGATAATTAAGGCTGTTCTAGGTCACCTTCAAGACATGAGCACCTTTTGTCAGGCCCATGGGCTAGAGTCTTCTGCATCCTTTTGCAGTTGGCACCTTAAGTTCTGACTGGTAGATTAGTAGGGTGATCCCTCTTTCCAAGGTGTGAGCAATCACTGGAGACAGGATAAAGGTAAAGTCCCTCCACACCCTCCACCCCTTGCCTTGTCCTTTTTACCTAGGAAAGCTAGATTTCTAGCTATCTACCTGATAATACTAAGGTGATCCCCATTCCTTGTTGGTTTTCCCTGTTACTAGACCATCTCCAAGTATCCATTCTGAGTGTGCCATCTGAATATTGCTATGTCCCTGAGCAACACACTGAGAAAGATTACACACAGTGAAAAGAAAACTACATAGATTTTATTGTAAAATTAAAATAAGAAACATTATATACTGCAAACTTCAGACAACATGTGGTGGGGTTCTGATTTCTCATTTTCTCCTTAATAAATTAAAATTCTTTCTTTCTTTTTTCCTTATTCTGATGTTACTGGCTGAAGGACCTGTGGGCACTATTCTTCATTTTATTACATTTTATAAGTTTTTCAAATGTGGATATTAATAACAGATTTTATTAATGCTATTCTTAAGGATGGAAACAGCTTCTTCTAATTTTCTTTGCAAAATGTCTGTCACTACATATTTATAACCACAGAAATTACCATTCTCTTTCTATTTGTGTGGTCCTCAAGTTCTCCATTCTTCTCTAATTTTAGGATGTTAGTTTCTTCAGCAATTGCTTCTTTGTCATAATAAGATGTTGTGATGAGGACCTCTGCATCAGAAAGGATCACTTTCTAGCTGAGAAATAGGCAGAAAATAGTTACCCTTCCCACAGCACCTCACCTGTGCCCCTCCTAACTGTTCCTTCCCACACTGCTTCTTTTGGCAAGAAATATAGGTGATGTACACTCATTTATTGCATTATTATGATTTTCATTCTCCCACTAAATATTTCTGAATCACGTATTTCCCATCAGCAGATACGTTTTTTTAGTTTACAGTTTACTTTTAATATCCTGAAATAACATGTTTCAGATCTCCCTGGATACAAGTTTCACAAGTCGGTACATATATGCCATGCCCTTTTCTTGATTCAAGTCCAAGGAAAATAAACAAACAAAAAAAAGATTATTTTCCTGCCCTAACCATACTTTGGAGAAGTTGCATTGCAAAAGAACTTTGAATTTAAAAGTGTGATGAGTCTCCTATGTTCAACAATATTTTATATGCTTTGGCATCATTAGCTAACTTCCTGGAGTTGTAACTACAAAATAATCTAGATTGGCATTTCCCTGATAATGAGACAATTTATGCAAGATAACTGGTTCTTATCCATTTCTATCTGCATAAGTCATTGCTCAATCCAAAGACAGTTTTTGAAACATTTCAGTCTATGGATACATGGACAGCGTGAGTGCTCAGGACACGGAATGTTCCAGGATGTTGGAAATCCTTTTGCATTCTGGTAGGTATCCAGGAGCCACATGAATTCAGACTACAGTCCCTAGAGTCAAAACACTAAATGTAATATATTCATGAGAATGAAACTGATGTCACAAAATTTTCCGATTAAAAAAATTGAATAACATTATACTCTGTGAGCTATATGAGTGAGCATGGCCTGTCTGTACATGTGTGCGGTACATATTTGTGGTAACATTTAAAGCAATTCATCGTTAGTCTTTCCTACTAGGCCATAAACACCTACACAAATACAATTTTTAAATTGTCCTTAGATGATTTCATAATTTCAAGATTTGATGTTGACTTTAGAAATGACATCTCTCTCTATACCAGCTCTTCCTCCATTGAAACTGCAGTTTTTCTTTCTGCAGTTCCAGTTTCCCACAGTCAACTGTGGTCTGAAAATATTAAATGAGAAATTCCAGAAATATGAAGTTCATAAATTTTAAATCACACACTGTTCTGAGCAGTGTGATGATATCTTGCATAGACCTACTTTGTCCTTCTTGGAAAGTGAATCATCTTTTTTTTCTTTGGCATATTCACACTGTACATGCTACTCACCCATTACTGTACAAGAAAGTACACAGTGCATGTAGGGTTTGATCCTAGCCATGGTTTCACACATACACTGGGGATCCTGGAACATAGGTCCCACAGATAAAGAGACAACTCTGTGGAGATGTCACAGAATTATGAATTCTCACATTCTTACCAGAGTCTCTGTTGTCTTAATCAATGAAAATTGACAATGTCATTCTCTTTTACACACTGATCAAAAAGAGTTTTTTACATTTTTTGACAGCACTTTTCCCCTTATATTGAACAAAACTAACTGGGTAAATTGTCTGCCTTAAAAAGTCATGACGGCAATAGGAACATTAGCAAGGGTTGCTGTGTGATCCATTTCACCTTGAAAGTGTTTGGAGCTGGTCTGCCAAACTCAAATATTGCCTTTGCCGGTTCCTAACTGTACAACCTAAGAAAGCTACTTTGCTCTGAAAGTTGCCTGCCCCCCCCCCCATATCACAATAGGGATAATAAAGTATCTATCCATTAGGGTTGGCATGGGTTAACATTTTCAAGTACTTAAATTCGTGTTATATAGGCTCCTTACAATTAGTAAATTCTAATTTCTATTCTACATTTACAAGATTTGATTCCTGTCAATTTGTCCCCAATTGTCATGGGCACTAGTAAAAGCCAGGGTGCTTCTGCATCTAAGGACCTTAGCAACAGAACTAGGACTGCTTTTATCTGAGCAACAGAACTAGTATTTCCATCACCTTTTGAAAAAATTCCACATTGCTTTTATGACTTAAAATGGCAAGTCTCATTACCCAATCAGCCAGATTCCTGACTTTCACAGTAATTCATCTTGGCATAAAATTCTTTAAGTTCCTCAGTCAAAATGAAGGCTGAACCATGAATATGCTCAAAATACAAGTCAGTCTATTTTTTCAATAGACTTATGCCAGGAAGGTGAAAATTAGAACTTTTTAGCCACTAGAATGATGATAGTACTAAGAAGATGTGTGCTTTTTAGTTGTTTTTGAAAGCATTAAATTAAAAAAAGGAAGTAAAAGGAAAATTTTTTCTTTGCGCCATAAGGAAGAAAAACAAACTCTTTAGTGTTTAGGACCTCTCTTTGGAAATGTGTGTTTCATGGAGTTAAAATATTCCAGCGATTTTGATCATTTGGCCTGTTTTCATCCTAAAGAAAATACTGGTTCTTTGCCATGCATAAAGAATTCTCCCACATAGGATGAGAAATGGGCCATCAGTTTTTTAAGCATCTGCTTTCAGACATGCTTAAGCACCTGTTTCTTAATAATTTAAAAGTTCTCAAACAGATATCTAGACACTATGAAAATAATATGCTTCTTAGAAGATTATGGAGGTGCAGAATCGTGTCTTTCGGGGCCTAGCAGCACCTGAACTGCCCTAATGGCTAATTATAGATTTGCCAGGAAAATGGGAGAAAAAAATGTAATCCTTAAGAGTTTTTTACTGTTGAGAACCTGCTTCAATAAGGTAAAACCATTTTTGAGCTTATAATCATGTACAGTTTATTCATTTTTTAGATTTTATAGCTTATAAGAATGTCCTCTTCACTAATTATAATAATTTTATTAGAAATATTTTATCCTCAACACAAAATTAATATACATTAAATCATGAGTATATGATAAAACCTTAAAATCCTAGCTTAAATGGTACTATCAGCATGTTTTTTTAATCCAATACATGATAGTACAGCATATTTCAAGACTCTGGAAATCTTAGAACAAAAACTTCTCAAGAGGAAATCTTAGAACAAAAACTTCTCTGTGTTCTGATCCAATAAAAAATATTTCAAAAATAAGAAAAATTATTTGAACACTAACTGCTATATATTGGCTATACAATCCTAATTGCTTTTATAAGCATAACAAAATATGTGGGAATGAGTTGCCTGTTGAATTAGTTCCATTCTATTAAGTTCACGTGAAACACTTTTAACCATTGTATTATATGGCTTACATACGACTAATGCTCCTTTTTTGAACTTCTAACCATAGCAACAAAGATGATAAAACCATGGCCTGAAAAGAAAATATTCATCTTTTTAATATTTCTGAACTCAAATATAAATTCACTTAGCACAGCCTATTTCTGCTAGTCATAATTACAATGAGTCTATTCTTGAATTATGAAAGAATCAAACATTTTCAAAAGCAGCAACTATAATGACTAGACTTCACAGCACACACACATGAACCTAAAACTTCTAAAGGAGCTAATAAAAGATTATGTCCCAGAGTAAGCTCTTATTTGTCCTTCAGATTAGCCTGAAGCCAATTCTCTAGCTGAAAGTTAAGCTCCTTAAAACTGGTTAAAAGGAATCAATCTAAAGTATAAATTATAAAACATCAACTTATTTTGGCCATCTCGTCTTTCCTTTACATGTGCTGCAGCCATTTTTTAAAATACGAAAACTCTGAAACCCATCATTAATAAATCTAACAACATAATTACAAACGTGGCATTGCTCTTACTTTTGTTGAGTATCACATTATTTACTGCAACTTTTGCTTTCCTGTTCAGTAAATATGAGTAAGCCAATGAAATAAAATGATTTGGAAATAAATCTACATCTTCATTCTTAATCTCCCATATGAGCCACAGAATTATAACTGCATACCAGATGTCACTACGAGTTGTTTAGCCATCCTAAGATCTATAGTTGAAATGCACCATCTTTTTCTACAAACAAAACACCTTATTTGTCCTCCAAGTGTATAACCTTCGTTCTTACTTAGTTTTATTTTCCTTAACCTATTTCCTTCCCTCCTAATTCTCTTAAAATATACTAACCAAAATGTGCTGTTAATATTCTCCTTTCTCAATCATTCTCAGATTTATTTCTATAGCATTCTCTCTATCCATACCCAAACTATGCTATTTCACATTTAGCTCATTATAATATTTCTTAGTTTATTTCTCCACATCTTGAATCATCCTAAAGACAACTACTAGATCCATCAATGTTTAGAAAAAACAAAACTGACATTCAGTAAGGCATTCACCTCTTAAAGAACCTAAATTATTATCAAGAAAGAATGATTCAAATTCTTCAAACTAGAACCAAAAGCCCTTCATTAACTGATGCCCTATTAATGTAAATTGCCTGTTGTAATTTACATTTTACTGCTATTTCCATACAATTTTCTTTCCAGTTGACCTTTACCTTCACTCCCAAGCAAAGCATTCTCAGTTGTGCTAGCATGTCAATAAACTATGCTTGGAGTCTTCATCTGCTTTTTATAAAGCCTAGAGTGCCATCTACCATGATCTCCACCAGTTAGTACCCAACACTCTTTTAAAAGTCTAGATTAACACTCAACAGATTTAAAACTCCCTAAGAATTCAGTCAATATTTCTTGTGTAGAGGTCCAAGGGTGAACTCAGTCTTTGCCCTCTGACAGTTCACTAAAATTCAACTGATCAAAGGCAAATTAATAGGAGAAAAGGTATATAAATGTATTAACAAATATGAGGGAGAATCAGAGAGTGATTGCCTCACCCCTCAGGGGGATATAGGCGGTGATATATTCTTGTTTTTTAGGTGAAAAGGAGATGGGGGAGTATAGTAAAAGACTTTAAAGAAATTCAACAGGCTTGAGAAACATGATGGCTAAGGACAAACTCTTTGGGCCCACGGAGTAAACAATGGTTTGTGACCAAAGTCGGTTCGAGTTTGGCCTTCTTTCTTTATCAGTTCACTTAATGAAAGGGTGAGAACCAGAGGTGATTGTTTTCTTCTTGACTGGTCCAGACTTTAGGCAGATAAAAGGACTTCTGAGAAAAACTTTACCTTGTGCTTTGGAAGAGACAGACGATTGAGAGAGCGGAAGGTGGGGCAGAGGGCACAGAGATCTTGAGGACTCTTCTTCCGTGTAGCAGGTCATATTTTGGAATATTGGTTTCTAAGCCCCAATGCTTGAATCTTTACTTTTTCAGTCAGAGTATACAGTAATTCTTCCTGCAAAATCTCAGCAGATTAAAATACAGGTAGTTAACTAACTTACACTGCCTGTGCATCTCAGGGCTACAGACATCTGCTCTGCGTTCTCTTCGCTAGGACACCAGGCTATTGGAGCCTCTCCTATTGGGAATACACCTGCTTCTATGGGGGAAAGAAAAGCACATGGGGGACAGTGTGCCAGATCTGATAGTGACCTGGAAGTGACACGCATCACTGCTCCTCACATTCCAGCCCTAACTATAAGAAAGCAGGTTGTGCAATCCTACCATTTGTCTAGAAGAAGGAGAACTGGAAATATTGCTGGCTTTCATCATGTGCCTTGAAACTGTAGGTTGCAGGGTGATACCAAGTGGGGGGTGTTTTCTTTGTATTTCTTCACTCTTGCCTGCCTGCATGATATGTAGTCTCCTTCTTCCTGGTCTCATCGAAAGCTTCACATGACCATGAGATCTCCTATTCATAGCTCTAAGCTTCTAACCTATTATAAAATAGTTTATCACAGACCCAGGCATTGAACAAGCAAGCTCCTCAGTACACCTGGTTCTTAGCTTATCTTCTCAGAACTTCAGATAAAGAACACATGGCATTTAACGCTTGCAGTTAACCCTCTTACTGAGCACAAAATAGAATTATACTCCTTGTGGTCATGTGACTAGGGTCAGCCAATGACTTTTGGCCTAAAGAGAAGTTACTTCCAGGCATATAGTTGCTAATGCAAGACCCTCTAGAGCCTATTTTCTCTTAACATAGATGTCAGCACTTGTGAAGGTGGTGGTTTTTTTGTCAGCTATAGTCTAGAAGGAGTGCAAACTCCTTATCAACCTATATACAGGTAGCTGAGCAAGAAATAAATTTTCCCTGTTTAAGCCAATAGATTGTGAAACTGCTTGTCAACAGCATAGTCTAGATTATATCAACGAGTACATACCCTTACCAAAGCTATAGTTCAGGGTTTGTTACTCTCACTTGTGGAATGTTGCAGTAAGGTCTGCCTCACTGCTTTCAGGAGCTGAGGCCAGCTCTCCTTCCCCACTGGGGTGGGGCATTTTGGAACTTGTTTCCTCCTGGAGTCAAACTCCAGCTGCCTTTGTTTGCTTTTGGAGCTGGATCCCAGCAAATTCAGACTATGGCTGTGTTTCTATTCCATTTTGAGTCCATAAAGATATTAACCTTATTAATGGCTAATTCCTTTGAGACTCTGTCTCAACAACAACAACAAAAAAATTATTTTACTAATCATTCCTGTGTGTGGTATGAAGAGGATATTTTAAAACAGACCCTCACAGTGCCACCTTCTTCTGGGATGATTTTGATGGTTTTCAAATAGCAAATCCTCTTCAAGTCAGACGTTTGCCACCACTAAGACAGAAAAATATATTCAGGATCTAAATCAGAGTTCTGCAACCAAGGCATCATTGACATTTGGGTCCAAATAACTCTTTGTTTGGTGGGGGTTGTCTGTGTATTGTAGAATGTATAGTAGCATTCTGGAATTCAGCCACGAATCTACCAGCTACCCTCTCTGTTCCCACAAGTCTTGATAATCACAATTTCCCCAGTATTGGCAAATGGCCTCTAGGGAAAGGGGGCATAATCACTATCACATTAAAGGCAGTGACCTAAAGATAACTCCAAAAGACAAGTATTAGAAATGGGGCGGTGCCTGTGGCTCAGTGAGTAGGGTGCCGGCCCCATATACCAAGGGTGGCAGGTTCAAACCTGGCCCCAGACAAACTGCAACAAAAAAATAGCCAGGTGTTGTGGCAGGTGCCTGTATTCCCAGGTACTCGGCAAAAGAATTGCCTAAGCCCAGGAGTTGGAGGTTGCTGTGACACCAAGGCACCCTGCTGAGGGCGATAAAGTGAGACTCTGTCTCTAAAAAAAAAAAAAGAAAGAAAGAAAGAAAGAAAAGAAAAGTATTAAAAATGTGCTTTGTAATTATTAGGGTAATTATTAAGAATAAAGTCTCATTAGGTAATTGGGAGGGTGCACACATATATATTTCAAATATACATTACACATACAGACACCTCTCTCTCAGTTTCTCTTAGGTGTACTTTGTTTCTGCAAAAAGTTATATTATCACTTCATCACATGTAACAAAAATATCAATCACTAACAATTCAAAATACGTTAGTTGTCATATGTGTGCCAGAGAGAGTGGCTTTAGCATCAATAGATGTGAGTTGGTGTATTTCTGTCCTTTATGAAGGTAAGCAATTCATTTTGGTTGGCCAAAAACTTTCCCAGTTTTAGCACTAACTCTTCCCTGGGAAAGCCCACAGGCAAGCTAAGAAAGTTGGTCCCTGCTATATACTGAATGGTAATGTCCCCTATCCCCCCAAATTCATATGTTGAAACCCAGTCCCCTATGTGAACGTATTTGAAGTCGGGTCCTTGGAAGGTGATCAAATGATAAGCACTCACCTTCATGAATGGGATTAAGACCCCTATAAAAAAAGGCCTAGAAGCCCCCCACCTCCACCCTTCTACCATGAGAGGCTAACTCAAAAGGACTGACCATCTATGAATCAGTCAAAGAGGGCTTTGGTCAGATACTGACTCTGTCAGGATTTTGATCTTGGACTTTGCAGGCTCCAAAGCTTGAGAATTAAATTTATGTTATTTATAAGCTACCCAGTCTAGGATATTCTGTGATACCAGCCCAAATAGACAAAAATAGTCACCCTACACTGAGAATGAAGAACACTTCAGTTTGTACTTTATGCAAAGTCCAGGCCATCTCTAAAATTTTGCTAAATGCAGAGGAAAAGCTATTTCATTAGCCATTTCTTGCTCCTATTTCCTGTGCTCCATGAATTTTTACTTTTGTTGTAAATCTTAAGACTCTTCATTCATCTCCTGACTGGCATTTAAACAAACATATACTTTATACACTTTCTTTTTTCTGTGTCAAAATAAGACACAAAGAAAACGTTCAAAGGCCTTATTTGGAAAACTCTCTTGAAGAATTTAGAGGTTATAATATCACAGAAACTTAATTTTAATAGAATATTGGATAAGCCTGCTTTTAAAATTTCCAAATCTACAATGTTAAACAGTCTCGTATGTTCTTTCTTCCATCACTCTCACTACTGAGCGTGCTCACACATACACATGCAAATACACCCACACCTATTTCTCTTTTCTCTCCTTGTCTTCTTGTTTGTTTTTGTCAGAGTACTTTAGCTCATGGATCTAGTTCCATAACTCTGCTAATCTATTACTTGAAGATCTCACCTTTTTCCTCAGTAATTTTATCAAAGATCCTTTGTTTGGTTTCTATGCAGACAGTTCTTTTCTTTGGAGGAACTCAGGAGTGCAGTAAAATAAAATTTCTGCATATGAATTTGGAGAACATGTCATATGAATTTGGAGAAAGATGACAGTGTTCTACCTAGAGGATGCAGAGATTTTCTTGCCAAAAATAGAGACAAAATAGCAAAGGCACAGAGGAGAGATGACATAGGGAAATTTGGGTAAGCAACAAATAGAAAAGAATGGCTAAAGAGAAAGATCTGTGGAGGAGATGAGTTCAGAGTATATTAGGAAAATGCTTAAATGCCCAGGCATAGATTTGGAAATTTGTTTCATAAGAGGGAAAAAAACATTGATTATTTTAAATAGTGAAATGACATAGAATAAAATTTGTATATAAGTCAGCAAACAATTATTTTCCTTTTAATTGTTTCACTTCTATGTCACTTTCTTATTCATTAAACTAATATACAGTCACAATATTTAACATTATAATAGTGCAAAAATTCCGTGCTAGCAATTTTATTGCATCTTCTTTTCTCTTTTCATTACCTATACTAGTCTTAAACTGACATGAAATGTAAATTAAGTTTCTTGAGTGATTTTATGAATTAATATTATCAGAAAATTTACCATTTTATATATTACACTACACATCCCCTTTTATTTAGGAAGAAAAAATTTTAAGGACTTACAAAGATTCAATGACACAAAAAACTTCTAATGTGTTGAAACCACTTTAGTTTTTATTTTATCTCTGCAGATAACCAGGTATTTTCCCCTTAGTGGCAACACAATTAAACATATTAGGGCTGAGTAAATAGAAAACTTTTTATTTAATGTATTCTTAAGTTTTTGTGGGCATATTCAGTAACATTTTAGATTCTTCCTTTGCTGAGTCAGAGCTCACATGGGAATTCATTCAGAAAATAAGTGGAACCATTTTATGTCTAAAAATTCCCAAGTGTATAATGGAAAGTTATTTGCAGTCTGTTGAATCATCAATGAGCAAGATTTGTTGCTTCTCTCTGATTTCAGTTCTTTGTTAGTGTTAAAAGAAGAATAGTTCTGACTGAATTCTATGCCATATATGTAATGTATACTGACATATATGCACACATACTCAAGAATAAATGAATATTTTTACCCTGCTGCTACTTTGAGTCTCTTTTCTGTCCTTTGTTAACTTATATGAATAATTTTGAGCTAGATCTCCAGAAATAGCACACTCATTTTGTCAGCTGAATATTACTAAGCTGCCAGTGTTTTCCATCTGCATGTACATTTTTTTCTCACAAGAAATGAAGGTAAAGGTAAAATTGTGATATCACCTAATGTGCCCAGGAAATGTCCAAGGTCTCACAACTATATCTATGTTTCACATTCTTTTACATAAAAACTCAATAACAAATTTCCACTTAAGAAACACTCAATTGAAAATGAAGACATACTATATTGTCCTAGTGTCACTGAACTACACATAATTACCATAATGTACCCATATTGTGTTAAACCTTTTTTCCCATAATCTTTAATTAGTTTTAATGGTTAAAAGAAAGTGAAAATAACTTTTCCACTATGTCACTAATATAATCACCATGCAATTATAATTCAAGCTATTTGTTTTTTAAATTGAGGAGAGTGTGAACGCAGTCCCCCACTCCCACAAATTATGAAATCAAGTTTCCCATATTTGGGGAAATTGCAGGGGTCTGCACATCCGGAGTGCAAAGGATAAGCCTCGCCTTGGGAAAACCACCTTGGTGATCATGGTATCTCCCCTGCCAGGTAATTGCAATTCAAAGTAAAAGCAATAAAATTATGACCAACATACACAAATATGTGGCTGAATTGCTTGCAATATCTGTTACATACAATTTTATATACTTCTTTATGTAGATCTAACTGCCTTTCAAATAGGGCAACAAGAAATATTCTGAAGATTACCAGGTTTATTTCCTAAACCAATTCAGAATTACGCTAAAATTTTCCGTTTCTCCATTACCTTTTGAGAATGCGGAGATTCATTTAATTCACTAT
Source organism: Arctocebus calabarensis (assembly GCA_963573935.1). Taxonomy (NCBI): domain Eukaryota; kingdom Metazoa; phylum Chordata; class Mammalia; order Primates; family Lorisidae; genus Arctocebus; species Arctocebus calabarensis. Next base: position 31,157 of record CAUYON010002657.1, on the reverse strand, counting down.
TTCTGAAGTGTTGTTTCTTAGGAAAAGAAAAATTGACACAGTGATGAATCATTTGCACCCGTATTTGTAGGACAGGACTTGAGGTTAGTTTCATCTGGGCCTTTAAGATTTCCTCCCATTCTTCTGTCCTTTCTGTGTTAACATCTTCTTCACCTAGTCTCCACAGCTGTTGGAAGGTGGACAAGAGCAGCCACTGGGGACAATATGATTCACATTCAGAGAGGGTGCAATATTAATTCCTGCAATCACCACAGCCATGAAATTCACACTGACTAGATGATCACTGAATGGATTCCCATCAACAGGTACTTGTAATGTGCTCATTACTAGCCCTGGATTATCTGAACCATTGACTATTACATATTAGAAAGGATTGCCCCAACTGGCTTAGGTAAAAAACTCACACTGCTTCCCCCCGGTGCAGTGTTGAGATTATCCCACTAAAAGAAATGGATAGGGATAGAACAGAGGCTGATGAGGAAACACACAAGCTATGAGGTTCCCTGAGAAGCACATTCTCAGAGGGGGGTTTAGTTTATTAGCATCTCTAATAAATTGTGTTTATTGGAGTGTTCCCTTGGGATCAACACCTGTAAAGGAAGGGGAGGGAAGCAGGAAAGGACAGAGAAAAAACTTAATGACAGGATTTGCAGATCCCATGAAGAGTTCTGAAGCATGAGAGGTCCTCAAATGGGCCAAAAGGGCTTGACCTTTTGGCTCTCATGTAGGTCAGCCACAGAATGTGGCCACCTGTGGAAAGAGGTATGGCTTTGGTGATTCTTAGCAAGTGAGAAAATTCCCAAAGGGCTGAAAGTACACCCAGCTTCTGGTCAACAAGTCCTTCACTAAAGAAAAATGTGGGCCATGTCCCAATATCTGCAGCATTCAACAGATCGCCTGGAAAGTAACATGTGAAACTCTATGAACAAATATGCCGCATGTGCTGGCTGAACTCTGAAAACTCATTTCCGGTGGAACTCGAGAGCCACTTTGGTTAATTCTGAGCTCTTCCAGCTGATCAAAGTTTTAACCTTACTTATCTAATCATTCCATATCTCTCTCAAACCCTGAGAGTCAAAACACAGGATCAAAACTAACATGAGAAATATTAATCAACTGCACATTTTTGCTTTTGAGACCAAACATGAGTTTTGGGATTATTAGCAAAGTTATGCAGCATCATAAAATCGTCCTCCCCCGAACTTAATAAAGGGAACAAAAAATAGTATCTTATAAAGAAGAAAAAGAAAACAAATGTTTTCATAAGTAGCCACCAAATATAAAATGAGAACAGAGTGAAACCATAAACCTTAAAAAGTGAAATTAGGGAGAACTCTAGCATAACAGATAGCATGGGCCCGAGTCAGCTTCCTGGCCCCCACAATCAGCACTAAAAAGATAAATGATTACAAAATATTCACTAAAATCTTCCAGTTAGAAAATTCTAGGCTGAGGAAAAGGCAGCCCCTTTTAAATTTTTTCTTCTTCTACTATTCTCTACAATTTGAGTTTTTAGTGAATTATCATGATTATTTTATCTAAATAATGATCACTCTGTAAAATATCAAAATAATTAGTAACAAATGTACCCCCCGGTTCTCATAAACAGCACTTACTGTAAATAAGCACAGTACGTGAGAACATGAGAGCTGATATTGGCCAATATAGATTTACTTCTACAGATACACTTCTTAAAAAAAGTCAAACAAATCATAGAAATTAGATCACTTTTCTACATGAGTTTATTCTAAAGAAATGAAACTATCTTTTATGCATCATCTTATTATTCTGTCTTATTTTATTTTAGCAGTATACACTGAAATACATTTTCTTTCCCAAGATCTTTATGCTACACCTTTTCCCTATAGTTTTTTAGTCCAGTTAGTGAAAAAGGGCAAAGCACTTCTTTGTTCAATTGTCTCTACCATGTATTCTTATGCTATCTTGTAGAGAAAGTGAACATCACCCACTCTCAGCCTTCATCTTTACATTTTCCCTCCATTGTGCACAGCATTGTGGGAAATCCCCACCACAGTGCCTGCCCTTGGTGAGCTCTGAGCAAGCCCTGGAAGCTGGGCACAGGCTCCAGAAGCTACTGAGTCTGCTAGTAACAGGTGCACCACAGGGAGCTGCTAGAGCTCAGATCTCCCCAAGGGTGTCCTGTACTACCAAAGCCCGACTGTCATGTCTCAAAATAATCCATAATCAATCGGTATGGGAACATTGAAGTTCAATAGATGATTCTCTTCCTTCTACTCTTCCTCTTTCCTCAGTCACATTTCTAAATGTTTAATCTTAAAAATAAATTTTAGGGGGGTGGTGGAAAGGCTGGAAGAAAAGACAAAGAAAATGTGGTTAAAAAAAACAGAAGAACGTCTATAAATAAATCCAGTCTCAAAGCCTGTCTGGTTGTCACTGCTGTGAGCAGGTGCCAGCAGACGTACCCTGAGGAGGCAGCTGTACCCTTGACTCTTGTCCCTTAGCAATTCCCTTGGCCTTCTATACCTCACTTTCCTTATCTGTACACTAGCGACAAATAAGAATTTAGTATTTCTCTGGGTTAATAAAAGAATTAAGTATGTGAAAGCACTTTATAAATGGTAGCATGCTATGAAAACAGAAATGCAACTGGACGTTCCAGTCATACCTGGCCTGAACGAATTTAGAATCACTTTGCCTAATCGGCAGGAAGATGACCACTCCAGAAATCTGTCTGCATGTGCTGTGGGTGTTCAGGAGGCATTTCATTTTCAGACTGGAAGGGAGTGGGGTGGGGGTGAGAGAGAGAGTGAGAACATGAATATTCAGACCTAGGGCTACTCTGGGAAAAGGAAATGAAAACAGGGAATTGCAGAGAGTGAGAACATCACCCCCCTCATCCTTCATCTTTAAATTTTCCCCCTCAGTATAAAAAACTGTCTATTGGCAATGGGAGTAGGAATTCAAGCAAATACTGAAGAAAGGGTTTATTTATTTGAAATTCTGTGTGTCTTTAAGTGCTAGCTTGGTTTCTGGACTCAAGTGACAAGATGTGACAGGATTTGGGAGCAGTCTCACTTTCTCTTTCCCCAGCTACCAGAGGCTGAACTTGGCCCCCAGGGAAGGAGGAACTGTATGTAATGAGAAAGTCAGCCAGATGAGGAGGCCTGGCAAACACTCACTCTCATGCAGGCCACTAGCAGAAGGGCAACCCAAAATGGACTTCCCTGGGGAAGCTGGATTAAAGGGTAGAAACAGACTCTCTCCTGAGCATATGAAAACTTGCAGGGACCAGAGGTCTTACATTAGCAGAAGGCTAACACTAACAATGTTTAGGTATGGATTTTAATATGTGTGCCCTCAGGCAGGTGAGATCTGATTACTTAATTACCACAGCATATATGGATAGCACCTGTATAACAGGAGTCCCTTGTCATTTTCTCATGTGTGGATTAAATCATTATTTTATGGATTGAGTCTCTTGTGGAAAATAGAACATCTACAGTGTGACTGGATCTGTGTAAAGGATGACATATTTCACTGTGTCTTGCACATACAGTCCAACTAAAATAGCGCCCTGCAACCCAAACTCTTGTAGCAAAGGTTTTCAAGTTATTTTTTAATCATGAAATCTTTTCTTCAAAGGAATTTTATTGAATTCCAACATGAATCTCAACTGAAAACCAATGTATGGGTAAAGAAAATATCATTACCTATAAATTTGACACTAGAATTTTTTTTAACTCAGAAAGGTGTTTTATTGGGAAATAAATGATGTGAACTATACTTCCCAAATACTGGGTAGTTCTCTGCTTTCCTACTCCTTCAAAAGGTTTATGTGTTGCTATAGCTAAGCATAAGCATAGGCAAGAAGAGAAGAAGTTTGTGTTTTTAGGATGCTCTGGAAGATAAAAAAAAAAAAATAGGAGGGAGAACTGCTCAAGTTATAAATGTTTGAGTTCTGTGGTTTTTTTCTTAATATGTAAATTAGTGCAGCTTATTGACCCTTGCAGGTCAGAACAAACAGGTAAATACCCAAGAGTCAAGAGATACAAATGGCCCTGGGAGTTAGCAAATATACTTAACCGGTTTTAAATGACCAGAATCTCATGACTTAGTGTGGACCTGAGACAATTTTACCTAGTTTTTAAGTGGAAGGTAGTCCTTAGCTAAGGAGGCAAAATACATCAGTGAAAGCTGACCTTTCTAGTGGAAATGTATGTAGGACCCCAGACGTCCATTCCTTGGCCAGTTTCAGTACATCTGGGGGGCTCCTGACGTCTTCATAGACTCGTCAAAGGAAAATAGTGTTTAAAACAGTGACTTAAATAATTAATAAAGTTCTTTTCAGAAGGAAAAATTGAGCTGAGTTGTACAGATTTGGTATAAGACTGTCATTTTATTCTGTGTTCCATGGTTGTGGTTTGTGCCAAGTTCAAGGACTGTGCTTTTGAATTGTTCCCATTCCAAACCTCACTCCCATGAACAAATTAAAAGTGAATTAAACCTGGTATGCAGTAAGCCACTTTTCTGCTCCTCCATCGTTTTCAGCCCTCAAACTGAATGTAGGCAAGCATTACAACTATTATATTAAGAACTATCATGAGCCTAACCTTTTTCCTACAGATGTAAACTAATCTTCAGATCAGACGTGGGAACTATCTCTATGAAATTAATTTTTCACCCGGTCATCACTTTAAATATTTACTATGTCTAAGACATAGTTGGAAAAGGAAGAAATAACATGGATTTTATTTTGATAAGTTTCAAGTCTAATGACAAAGAAAGGCAAAAAGAGAGGTTTTACAACATCATATGATCCATATTGCAATATAGGTATAAGAAAGCTATGAAAATACAGTGGGAAAGAAACAACAAAGTCTTAATGAAGAAGCTGTCACCTGAAAGCAACTCTCCAAATGAATATGGAAGAATGAGTGAGAATTGGTCATGAAGAGAAAAGAAGAAAGGGATGCTGAAGAGTGGAAAGAGGGGTCTACATTCTGGACAGAAGGACCAGCCCAGACAGAAACCAGGAGCAGTGAGATCGCCTAGCAGATTAGCCTTTCAGCTGATAGTTGCCAGGCTTTCAAATGAGGAAAAACACAAGGCACATTTGATAACTTTATTTTCAGTAATAAAACCAAATGAAAAACAATTCAACATTTTGTTTTTCATTGTTGTTCAATATTTATATTGTTTCCCCCAGAGAATACAGCACAGTCTCCTTGTACCTTCCCACTGTATTCCTAGAGATAAGTTAACAACCCAGGCAAATCTCTTATAGAAGTTTTGCCAACTGTTTGACCAGCAAACAGCAATAGTAGACATGATACGAGAAACTGGACATTATAAAATTTTCTGGCAGTATTCAAGAGGAATGGTTAAACCAAGTCAGGTTTCAACATGCTTACACAAAATGAGGAACCTTCAATCATTTAAAATTTCACTCATCATCATAATTATAATTCTGTATGTTTTTGAAGGCTTTATAGTTCAACCCTAACATTTAGCTCAGGGCTGACACTTGGGCTTTCCCTTCGAAACCTTATAAGAACTAGAATCAGGTAAAACCAGTTTAGCATACTTGGTAGAGCATGAGTTACAATCTCCCACACTGTCCCATGCTCTAAACACTTACCCCCAAATTAATGGGTGCTGCTGCAGGAATGTCAACATTCTCAGAAATACTGTCAACAAAAGCAGGGCTAGCCTCCAAGATATTCAAAACAAGTAACTCAATAAGTACTCTTTTGAAAGAGGACTTCTTTAAAGCTGACTTCGGAATTATTGACCACGTGTAATTTTACTTATCTGAGCACTCTCAAAGAGAAAATGTTTCAGAGTCTTGTGAACTGACAATGTATCTTTTTTTTTCTTAAATGATAGGTCATGAAAAATTTTTAGGTCAGTGGAATCGCCTGGAAAGTCATATAAAAATATAATCATTTGTAACTTTAACAAAGAAAATGAATATTGGTTAAAAACCCACAGGCAATCATGAGATTAGAAACTGGAAGAAGTCTCCTCAATGAATCCCCAACAATTAAAAAAAAAATACTGGAAGAAGTTAGGCACCTCATTTCTGTTCATTTTAAAGTGCCTATAAAAAGTGCTCCTTTAGAAGATTGAGTAAACTTAAATACATCATCAAAAAAGCATGGATTTTAAGGATTTCCAACATCATCTACGCCAATCTCTTCATTTTATAGATGAGTAACTGAGGTCCAGAAAACAGTAACTGGTAAACTTAAAGTCACCCAGAATTTTTACCTGGAGGATTACAATTAGATACCAGAACAGCTGATTACCAGTACTAGGTTTTTGACAGACATCATAAAGAGTAATAACTTTTAGAAATGGTAACCTACATTTTTTTTAACCTGTCCCATCCTACTAAGACATTTCTCCATTCAGTATAAAAGACATGAGGCTCTTTTAACTTTATGTAACCAAATTTAAGGGCAGAAAACATTTTAGTTTTTCACTTAAAAGATGTTTCTTAAGGAAAGAAAGAATAGGTTGCATAAAAATCCTTCTTTAGGGAGAAACTGTTCTCTACTTCCGCATTCCCTCTCCTGCCCTCTATATAAAAATAAAAATAACAATCCTTCAAAGTCATGGAGAAGGGATAACATTAGAAAGAAGGACAATGAAGAAGCAGACTACACTGATGTTTGCCCCAAAAGGAAGATGATCCCTTAGCAGACAAGTCTGGGGACTGTATAGCACAGAGGACCCTGTGCCTGCTCATAGGGAAGCAGTGACCTTGAAGGAGCTCCTGGGTGAGAGAGCAAACAATGACAGCTGTAGTACTGAAGGCAGAGAAGGACGCAGGCAGTGTCACTGGCAGTAGCTGAAGCCAGATCAGCCTACAGAAGATTCACACCTTTCCTCACACTTGGGAAGGGTATAAAAGTTCACTGAGACAGACAGACAGCCAGAGGTCTGCTCGGACGAGGGAAGGTGTCAGAAGAATGGCAACCAGAAGCTAATCGAGACCCAGCATGACTCACCAATGCCTTGACTTCCATGGGCATGGCCCCTCAAACTCAGGTGAACGTCTAACTCCCAGAAGCGCAGAATTCATTTGTATTTATCAATAAAGTCTTTAAAGAGGTAATAAATGCAGAATGAGGTCATTCGCAGGAGCTCTCACTCAATATGAGCGTTATCCTTAGAAGAAGAAGAAATTTGCGCACAGACATGCACAGAGAAAGAATGCCTGTGAACATGAAGACAGTCATCAGGCTGGGAGATGGGAAGAAACCCACCCCGTGCTTGGATCTCAGACTTCCAGCCTCCACCCTGAAAAACTAAACTTCTGTTCTTTAAGCCATGAGTCTGTTGTACTTTATTACGAAAGCCCTCACAAACTAACAAACCACCCTAAATATGTCATTCTGAGCCAAAGAGAGAGAGCATGTGATTCATACTCTGCCTACAGTTAAATCCCCCAAACTGACTCATTAGAAATTACAAAATTAATTATAATTTTACAATTCTGACATTAATTGAAATCTTAATAGCCATTTAGTTAAAAAATATTTTAAAAATACTAGAGCTCACATAGTCATATATGACAATGATCATTTGAACACTGTATGTTTATTTTAATTATGCCTTAACTCCATGGCAAGTTGTTAAATACCTATTTTTTATACAGATCTGAGAAATCTGAACCAAACACCTCTGCCTTATTATTCTCTTTCTCCATGCCTCTTTCTATTATCCTTTCATACCTCAGAGGTTATTAATTCTGCTGAGATTTACCTTGGATACATTATGTAAGTCAAAAATATAAACAGATATTTACTAACCTACAAGTTTTAAAAACTGTATATCACTCCCTATTCATAAAGATACTTTCCTTATTACTTAATTGCAATACTAGTAACATGGATTGACATTACTTAGAAAGCTAGGCTGAGGGCGATGGTTTACGCCTGTAATCCTAGCACTCTGGGAGGCGGAGGCAGGTGAATCATCAGAGCTCATGGGTTCCAGACCAGCCTGAGCAAAAGCCAGACCCTGCCTCTAAAAATAGCTGGGCGTTGTGGCTGGTGCCTGTAGTTTTAAGCCCAAAAGTTTGAGGTTGCTGTGAGCTGTGAAGCCAGAGCACTCTACCAAGGGCAACAAAGTACTCTACCAAGGGCACTATCTCAAAAAAAAAAAAAAAGCTAAATGTGATAATAATCTGGCACAAACTGTTTTCTACAACTAATTAATTTTTGTTATTGATTTGACTACAGTTCCATTTCTGAGTTAGTCATTTATCTGTCAAACAACCAATATGTATAAAATTTTCACTAGGAAAATTGGTGGCCTTAAGCAATTTACCAATTTTACTAAGCTTTTACTTCTTTATCTATAAAATGTAGATAACAATACTTAGAAATTCTTACAGGGTTATTGTGAGGAAGAAATTGGATGGCCCTAAACATTACAGTAAATGATTGAAACAAATGAGAAATTAGCTTGAAATGTCAATTATGACAAGGTTATAGAAACTTTTTCACATCCACTTAATTTTTAGTTAAGGAGCAAGGTTAATAGGGAAGTGTTGTAGCTAAGAGGGCTCAGTTTTCTAAATGTTGTTACAATTTGAGGATGATTATTCATTGTTAACTTTTGAATTCTGTGTGCCGTGGGATCAAGTATTAAGACACCTATCATCTAGGGTAAAACTTACTCACATATTCTACTTTCCTATTCTGCAAAATCATTATCCTAGTTGCAAGTATGTATCATAACATATTCACCAAAGGACTTTCAGAAATGACTGGCTGATTCTCCCACTGGCTGAGACTGCCGATGACAGACATTAGTTGGTTGTCTGCCATTTGCGGGAATTATCTCTGCTAAAAAGAGTTGCTTCATCCAAATTTTCATCCCCCAAATTAACTTATGTTAAATGATTGATGAAGAGGTCACTTGCAATCAACTGACAGAGGAAGCAGAAACCAATCATGATTAATGGTTCAGCTCAGTGTGTGGGTGAAAATTGGAAATGGCTGCTGTAGGCTGAGTTAGAAAGAAAGTGATAAGCAAAATATCTCTCCAAAGAGTAGAGCTCTAAGCAATAGATTTGGTTATCCACAGTACATAGAAAGAGAACAGGTACTAAATAGGTAACTAGACAAAACTATCAACCAGTGACCTCAAGTGTCCTCTGTTAACAACCATCCCAGTGCTGGAATAGCCACACTGGCATGATGGAGGCTATGCAGGGTCAAGCAATGTCAGCTCCCATTTACAGAGACTGAGTCTCGCCACTGCCGAATGTATAAGAAGCAAGCAATACAGAAATGGGCAACAGTAATGAGCCTCAGCATGGCAACAACCCCCTTGCTGGTGGCATATTGACTGCATTGGACCCCTCCCACCTAAGAAGTAGCAATGGGTTATTTTGATGGAAATAGGTTTATAGTCTCACTATATGGCATTATCTGACTACAGAGTCGCAGGCATCAGAACTATCTCAGGATCTAAAGACTGTTTAACCATCAGTGGCACAATCCTACTTTATGGCAAAGGAAGCAAAGCTGTGAGCAGTGACCATGGGATTCCTCGGTGTTATCATATACTGAATTACCCAGGAGCTTCTGGGCTGATAAAGAGATGGGAAAACACAGCTGGAGATCAGCTTGGGCAAGGTAACTCGGGGGAGGGAGCACCATCTTTCAGGATGCGGTGCACACTTCAAATCCATGACTTTTATATGCTGCTATGTCTCCAACAGGTAGAATACTTGAACACAGAAACTCAGTGGAAGGCAGAGAAGACACTCAGATAAAATCACTGCTAGTGACAGTCATGGAGAATCTGTGCTTTCCATTCCCATAACTGGGGACTGTGAGGGTATAGAAGTCCTGGTTCCCAAAGAGGGAATACGTCAATTAGAGGACACAAAAAGAGATCTACTTAACCATAAAGATCAGTTGCAACTGGGTCACTTTAGATTCCTTTAGCATCCAGGAATCAAGAAGAGAAGCCACTGTCTTAGAAGAGGTACAGGAACCTAATAACCAGGTAAAGCTTCTGTTACACAACAGGGGCAGGGAGGAATATGTTTCAACCTAGGTAATCTGCTTGGGCACCTCTTTACATTCCTGTGCACGATTATTATTTTTTTTTTAAGGGAGATCAACCTTGTTTATTCAAAAAATTGTTAAACAATTTCAGATTAGGATGAGGAAACAAATGATTGTCAGCATTTGTTAGGTAAAGTTCAAGTTATAGTTGAGCCCTTAACCTGGGGAGTGTGCTATATATGCTGACATTGTGCACCTTAGGTGAGAGCTTACTAATCAACTTCCCTCATCCCCTTTCCCTTCTTACCCCTCTCTTCCCAATTGAATTTACCTGTGTTTTTCTCTCCTGTGGATATATAACTGTTATCTAGCGGTTTCATACTAGTGTTCTATGCATTGGATGCTTGCTTTTCTATTCTTGTGATATTTTACTAAGAAGAATATTCTTCAACTCCATCCAGGTTAATACTAAAGATGTAAAGCCTCTATCTTTTTATGGCTGAATAGTATTCCATGGTAGACTTACACCACAGTTTATTAATCCATCCATGTGTCGATGGGTCCTGTACACAAGTATTAGGGCAAATAGAACAGAATGCAGCATCCATGATAGACAGAGTGCAGAGTATAGGACTCAGACTTCTCAGGGGTGTAGGTCTGGGTCATGTCCCCAGGTCAGTCACCAAGAAGAGCGGAGAGACTTTCTCAACACCAAAAAAAAAATCAAAAAAGGATGGGGCAAGGATCAGTCAATATCCAGTTTTGGTCCCCTAACAATTCAGGTTTCAAAGTCCCCAGAATCCTTAAAGAGCTGTTTCCAGAGTTGATATAAACTATCATTCTGAGTGGAGCAGGTTGTGGATTCTGGTGGATGCTAAGATTGGTACCTAGTCCCCCCTTTTAGAATGAAGGGCTTACCATATTACCTGTTACCATGCAGAGACTGTACCATGCAGAGAACTCTCAGTCATTAGGCTTATTCAGAACATGCTGAGTTAAAGAGAGCAAAGAGAGTTACCTCACCCACAGGCACACTTTCTTCCCCAGGCAGCTTGTATCTAATGACTGGTTAACACGGGAGTATAAAGCCCAAATTCCTCCCCCTAACTCATTACAACACTGAAAGACCATCAAAGCTTGGATCTCTCCATGAGAATTGCAGAGACCTTTTTTGGAACTTCAACACAGTTCTCTTTCTTCTTCTGCCCAGTCCTGCTTCCTCCCCTTCCTTTCCATGAGCGTTGGTTCCATGCATTTCCTGTATGATAGTCATCTCAGAATATGCTTCTGGAGACCTCAAATTAAGCCAAATACTCACTGGGGGACAGAAAAACTAGCTAGTCTCATAGAAACAGGAAAAAGAAGGATAGTAAAAGGGGTGGGGGAGGCTGAAGTTAGAAATCTACTAGAATAAGAAGGTGGAGTACCCAAACAAGTACATCAACCTGGTCATTGTTCCTATATTTTGTGAAATCTACTCCCCTTATTTATACCAAAGTGAATTCCATTTAAAATCTAAGAATAGGAAAGAAGCACTTTTCACATTCTTCCTACTTGTAATAATGAATAAAACTTACAGAGAGTGCCAGGATAGTAATGGAGTTATTCTTTATACCTGAAGGCTCATGCAATTATCTGTTTGGAACCCCTTTTATTTTTTTTTGAGATAGAGCCTCACTCTGTCACCCTAGCAAGAGTGCCATGGAGTGATAGCTCACAGCAACCTCAAACTCTTGGGCTCCAGTGATTCTCTTGCCGTAGCCTCCCAAATAGCTAGGACTACAAATGCCCGCTACAATTTAGAAATGGGATCTAGCTGTTGTTCAGGCTGGTCTCCAACCTGTGATCTCAAACAATCCACCTGCCTTGGCCTCCCAGAGTGCTGGGATTACAGGTGTGAGCCACCGTGCCCAGCCTTGGAACCCCTTTTAAAAGACAAAACAAAATAAACAAAGCATAATACTGATCGTATATTGTCCCAATAAGCCAGGGAAAGCACAATCCAATACTATGCTATAAGAAAATAATTTTAAATAGTTCCAGTCTTTTACCCTAAGAGTCTATTTTTCAAAAATTTAGTCATATCTCAAGGAACTATGAAATGAATAAGCATAATGAATTTTCCAGATTCTCTGTAAGTGAAAATAATTCCAACCCTCCAACAGAAAGCTGTCATTTGATGGACATTACTCTCACATAAGCATCAACTGCCTGAGTTGTAGGGAACTGTGCCCATCATCAATGTGTTTGCTCATTTCTTCAGAATGCTCTAAAGTGTATTCCAGATTGCATTTGGGTTACACAAAAATGAGTTTTAAAACATTATAATGGAAAACTAAGTGACTTTTCTTTAAAAATTCACTTATTTGATTCAAAAAGTAGGTATTTTACAATTCAAGTAGTCCAGATTTTGTTGTAAACTATAGACTAAGAAGTTTTAGAAAAGATTTTTCTTTTTATTCAAAGATTTGTTGAATTGAGCTTGGTACCTGTATCATAGTGGTTACAGCACCAGCCACATACATCGAAGTTGGCAGGTTCAAACCTGGCCCAGGCCAGCTAACCAACAATGACAACTGCAACAAAAAATAGCTGGGCATGTGGTGGGCACCTGTAGTCCCACGTACTTGGGAGGCTGAGGCAAGAGAATCCCTTGAACCCAAGAGTTTGAGGTCGCTGTGAGCTATGACACCACAGCACACTACCAAGGGCAACATAGTGAGACTCTGTCTCAAAAAAAAAAAAACAAAAAACTATTGAATTGAAGAAAGAATTACTTCACTCTGGTGGGCTGAGGTGGGCAGATCAATTGAGCTCAAGATTTCAAGACCACCCTAAGCAAAAGCAAGACTCCATCTCTAAAATTATAGCTGGGCATTTTTAGAATTTGGGTGCCTGAAGTCCTAGCTACTTGGAGGCTGAGGTAAGAGGGTCACTGTAGCCCAAGAGTTTGAGGTTGGTGTGAGCTATGATGCCATAGCACTCTACTCAGGGTGACAAAGTGAGGCTCTGTCTCGGAAAAAAAAAAGAAAAGAAAAGAAAGTAATACTTTATTTATTTTATATAAATGTTAATTGGAAAAGAAATTTGTATAGTAATTAAGGGTTGAATTAGTTCCATATATAAGAGTCTGAGAAAAACACCATGTGCAATTTGATTTGCATTTCCTTTGGTGTATTAAAAGATGTTATATGCAAAATATGATATTTAGTATGTGGGAATTTATATCTATGGGTTTCAAGTCCAGGAAGATATGTATACATTCTTTTATATTTCTGGCCTGTTTCCTAAGCAATGGTAGAACCAGATAAGGGCGACAAAATGATCACATACACATGATTGTCTATATACATGTATACATATATAAATATTTATATATATGTAATTAATATTTTTTTACCCTATAAACATACATCATAGTTTATCAGAGGTAATTAAAAGAAATATATAAAATTCCTGTTATAGGTTAATGTTCAATAAAGAGTAGGTATTGTTATTGTGGCCAAAAGAGGAATATTTTGAAATGCAGAAGAGCGTTTTTTTGTTTGTTTGTTTTTACTTAGGAGACCGCATTAGATTTAAATGCTTTTTAAAAACTGAATTTGGCTGCTGAGCTTCTTTTCAAGATTTAGAAAGTTGAAAAAAGCAATTGCCATATTTCTAATAAAAATAACAGACAACCTCCAAGTTCCCAACTTTTCTCAAACTTATCAGAGAGCTGAGGTAACTGGTCAACAAACAGCCAAAATATGAGGGAAGACAGGTGCATGGAACAACTCGCCCACACTCACTCTCCTGGAGAAGATGCCGTAGGACACTAATAAGAATTCAGTTAAAATATTCAATATATGTTAACAGCTATGCATGAATGATTGAGAAGATACTGAATTCCTGGAGGCTGTACAAACAAAGGGAAGTTGTACCCACCTACAGCCATGGATCTCACTAGAAACAAAAATAACTGTGGTCAGGGAAAAGCATCCTTGTAGTGCAGAAATGGGTAGGTGGAGAGGCAGCCACTGTGGGAAAGGAACAATGCCTGCCTGGATGCTCCTCTGTATCTATCACACATAGAACAAAAGCCCTCAACCATTAGTTCAAGGTCAAGTCACTCTTCCCGTTAGTCTTGGTGAAAGCCCATTGCAGGTAGAGGAGGAGAAGAGTAAAGTAAACTTTCTCCCTTGGGAGAAGCAGAACTCTATGTTAGGCCAAGACTTGCCCCTTGGAAGAGCAGAATCAATGAAAAGGCCTGCTTTCAAGATCCAGAGACATAGTGCCTAAAATGCAAGTTAATCAGAATAACCAAAGAACAACTCCCTACCAGCATCACACACACATACTTTCCATCTACCAAGTTAGCAAGTGTCTGATATCAAGTAACAGCAGTTCACTAGGAGAGAGGGGGCAAGATCATTGAGAGAAACCATATTTGAAGCACAACACATAGGCAAGGCTTAAAGCTGAGGGTGGAGGAGACAAACCAGCCTGCACTTCAAACATAAGAAAATGCTAGAGGAATTTGAAGTGAGTTGTACCTGGAGAATAACTACAGAAAACAATAAAACCCAAACACAGCTCAACTACTGATTAGATTTACTGAATAGTTCAGTAGAGGTCCACAGAAGAAAGGCAGTGCCCATATCAAGCCAAATCAATTATTTACCTCCACCTCTTTACTCTTTTATACAAAATGTATAGTTGCCACAAAATATTACAAGATAAGAAATGAAGTAGAAAGAATAAAAACATACTGTTGAGAGACAAAGTAAACAGAACTGTACTCAGGACACAGACATTAGAATTATTAGACACAGAATCCAAAATAATTATTATGAATAGACTAAGACCTCTAGCAGAAAAAGTCAACAACATGAAAGATTAGGTAGGTAATTTAAGCAAAGATGTGAAAATTATAAGAAAGGATCAAATGGAAATGCTAGAATTAAAAAAAACAGAGTATGAGAGATGAAGAATCCCTTTGGTGAGTTCATCATTAGAACGTCATAGTTGAGGAGTTAATCAATAAACTTGAAGACAGATTGATGAATTTACTCAAAAGGACACACAAGGAGAATAAAGAGTGGAAATAAAAAGAGAATATCCAAGACCTTTGGGATAATATAACGTGTTCTAGCATGTATGTTTTTAGAATCTCAGAAAGAAAAGAAAAACAGAAAAAGGCAGAAAAAAAATTTTACATGATGACTTAGAATTTTTCTGAATTAATGCACACTACAGCTTAGAAACTGGGATTGTTACAAGTAAAAAGTCCTGGTTCCCTGAACCCATTTGACCTGGTTCTAGTACTCAGTTGAGCAAGAAATTCAAGCAAGGTACAACAGTAACACAAGCAAAAGTGAGTGGAAACTGAAAATAAAACTGAAGGGGCACAGGCAGTGTGGACAGAGAGCAAAAGTCACCTACACAAGTATCAGAGTAACAAAGAAAGATGTTATTTAGGAAGAGCAAAGAGAAAGTTTAGAGCACTACCAGAGAGAGTTGGAGGTGGGTCCCTCTCATAAAGGAAAGAAGAGGACAGAGAAATGAGAGCAAAGGCCTGCAGGGATATAAATACTCTCTCCATTTTGAATTGGCTGCAAGTCTTTCATTGGCTTCTCTGTGCCTCTAGGCAGTATTGCCCTTTTCTATTGGTCATTGATTATCTCTTTCTATTAGTCATTGGTTACCTAGGTTACTTTACACCCACATTCTTATGGGCCTTCCAGACTTCCTGATTTAGGGGCCAGGTTTTCCTCCCACTCTCCCTGAAGGCCCTTTCTTAACGTCTCTTCTCAGGGATCTCAGAAGAAACAAATAGGATAATTATCAAAATGGACAAAAAACCCACCATTAACAAAAATATCCAAGCTTATCCTTTCCAAACTACAGAGAAATCTGAAAAGCAGTAAGAGAGAGAGAGAAGACATCATATTTAGCATTACAGCAGATCTTAAATGAGAACCTACACAAGACAGAAGATAAGAAGTAACATCTTTAAAATGCTAATTAAAAAGACTTTCAATCCAAAATTCTACATAAAATGAAAATATCTTTCAGAATGAAAAAATGCATACATAAGATTTTCTCAAAAAATGAGTGAAAGTTTTGTTGGAACTATCTGGCTCAACAAAATATAGTCCAAAATATTTGGAGATTAAGTTGCATACATCTAAATATCCCATTTGTCAAAGCAGAAATCATAGGGAAATTGTAAAATGATTTGAAAGGATGAAAATTAAAATAAAATATTAAAATTTGTGTTTTTTTAGCGAATGCTATCTTTACAGTGAAAGTTATAGCACTAAAGGATTAAAAGATCTAAAATCAGTGCCATAGTTTCTAAATTAAGAAAATTGTAAAAGAAAAAATTTAAATCAAAGGAAGCAGAAGGGAAGAAATAATGAAGATAATATCAGAAATTAATGTTACTGAGAAAAGAGAAATAATGTAGAAAATCCATAAAAGCAAAGTTTATTATTTGAAACAAGTTGAAGAAACTGTAAATCTTTGTCTATCACACATATTAATCAGAGCAAAAAGAAGAAAAAACAAATTACCAAAAAAAGAAAAAAGAAAGAAAGAAAGAAAAAAGAGATATATCATTATACCATACAGATACTAAAAGCTTAAGAAGGACATAGATATTATAAACAACTAACTAAATGCCATAAATTTGACAATTTAGAAAAGTTCCTTGAAATCATGGGAGAGATAAAAGTAACTTTCCACTTCAGCAAATGAGGAATTTCAAGGGGTTGCCAGAATTCAAAATCTGTTATTCTTATGAGCTGTATTTAAGATTGCTGAAGAAGAAATAGATAACCAGAGTAAGTGGAAAGATGATGGCAAGAACATTAAAATAAAAGTCTTGAAGACCACTTTCTCAACAGATTAAAAACAAAATAAACAGAGAAATTAATAGTAATTCCAAGAAGAATTACTATTAGAGCCAAGCAAAATTTGAATACTCAAGAGATATTTACAGATGCAATTATACACACAATTGAGTAAAATCATGCATGAGCTTTTGTCACATCTAGTCAGGTTGATACCACGTGAGCTTTTATCGCCCCTGATCAAGTTGATACCAGAGCCCAGTATTGTTAGGATAGCTATGTACAACAATCAAGAAGGAGAAATTGTGGTTTGACCATGTAACTCCCAAGTTAGTCATAGGAAAATGCAAGAGACAATGTGGAGTTTGGAAAGGGATTGGTTCATGGTACAATTTTATTCAGATAAATCTTTTGCTTTTGTTTTGTTCTTCTCTGCTTGATGCAAAGGTAACTTAAAATAAGCATCTTAGAAATTTGTTGTACATGACCATACACTATCCTATGTTTGCTGGTGTTGACGTAGCACTTGCACATGTTAAAAAGCAAAATGTACAAAACTATAAACACACATAGGTTGATGAATGATAGGGATCCATTCTGAAAGAAATGTCATTAGGTCCATGGTTCTCAACCCTCCTAATGCCACGGCCCTTCAACACAGTTCCTGTAGGGTTGCAACCCACAGGTTGAGAACTGCTGCCTTAGGTGATCTTGTCATTGTGGGAAGATCATAGAGTAACTTAGACAAACCCACAGTTTATAGCCCACTACCTTACCTTAGCCACAAACTTGTACTGTACTGACATATCAATGTACTGACATGATAGTATCTGTTTATCTAAACACAGAAAACGTATAGCAAATGGATACTATAAAAGACCAAAAATCATGTATCTGTCTGAGACACTATGAATGGAGCTTGTAGGAGTGAAGTTACTCTGGGTGAGTCAGTGAGTGAGTAGTGAGTGAATGAGAAGGCCCAGGACATTACTGTGCACTACCATCAATTTTATAAATGCTGCACACTTAGGCTATGCTAAACTTATTAAAAGTATTTTTCTTTCTCCAATAATAAATTAATCTTAACTCACTACAATAATTTTACTTTATAACGTTTTTATTTTTTTACTTTTTGACATTTTCATAGTAACACAGGTTAAAACAGAAACACATTGTATAGCTATATTCAAATATTTTCTTTCTTAATATCTTTATAAGCATCTTCTAGTTTTTATTTTTTTTTAGTTTTTAATTTAAATATAAATATATTAAAAACAACACAAACATTAACCTGGCCCTAATCAAGGTCAAGATCATTAATAACCACTGTCTTTCACCTTTGCATCTTGTTCCACTGAAAGGTCCTCAGAGCCAATAACACACATGGAGCTGTCATCTCCTGTGATAACAATGCCTTCTTGTGGAATACTTCCTGAAGGACCTGAGTTTGTTTTATGCTTAAAACAATATTTAAACACTTCATATATATATATATACATATATATATGTTTGTGTGTGTGTGTAGGAGTTCACTAAAATAGCAATAAAAAACTATAATACAGTAACTTAGATGTTTATTATCACTGTCAAATTTTATGGACTACACAAAATTGTATTGCTATGCTTTTATATGATAAGCAGCCAACAGATTTGTTTGCACCAATATTACCACAAACACTAGTAAGCTTTTAGTGTTTGTCCTACAAAATTATGATGGCTACCTCACCAGGCAATAGAAATTTTTCAACTTCATCGTAATCTTATAGGACCACCAAGTATGCTCCACTATTTACTAAAAGATCATTATGTGGCATATGATGATTCATATATTTTCCAAACTTATGAAACATTTCATACACAGAATAAAAAATTTATAATAAAATCTTGCAGTTTGGTATATTACACAATCTTTGTAGGTAATTCACCTGTAAAGTGAAAGTAGAAAAAAAAAGCACAAAAGTCTATTCCACAAAAAAAATAAGAAAGGACATATCAGAAATGAATTCTAAGAGTTTAGGAGTACCTAATTCTGCTTAGAATATGTTTTGGCAGATACTGGGAGTTTGGAAAGTTTGAACAATTAAGCCAGGCAAGTAATTGACAGATATTGCACAGGCTTCATAAGTATTTCCTCTGAATCTTTTTCAAGGGAGAGGGTGGAAAAAATTGGACAGAAAACCTTTAAGTGCAGGGCAGAGGAAAAGAATCCCTGATTCCTACAAAGGTTAAGTAATTATCCAAGAATTTACTGTTGGAATCACTATTTTACAGTAAAAAATGGTGGCTCACACCTGTAAAATCCCAGCACTTGGGAGGCTGAGGCAGGTGGACTGCCTGAGCTCATAGGTTCAAGATCAGCCCGAACCTGAGCAAGACTCTGTCTTTAAAAAAGGCCAAGCATTGTGGCGAACGTCTGTAGTCCCAGCTACTTGGGAGGTTGAGGCAAGAGAATTGCATAAGCGCAGGATTTTGAGGTTGCTGTGAGCTTTGATGTCGGGGCAATTTACTAAGGGTGACAAAGTGAGACACTGTCTCAAAAAAAAATACTTTAAATGATATAAGTAACTCTTGTTTATTTAAATACTTGAAAAGGAAGAAGTTGGTATATTTGAAGTTTCTGTATCCTAAAATATTCCAAATATTTTCAGTTTAAAATAATACATATATTCCAAAGCTTAGAAAATTAGTGGAGAGAGGAGAATCTTATAAAATATCATAAAGTATCATCACACTGTCAAAGGAAGTCATAGCAAAGATAAAACTAATGTTTCACATCAGGAAAGCAGAATTCCAAAAGAATTTCAGAATTCAGTCAGCAATCTGCTATTCTTCACTTTGGCACTAAACAGAAAGATAAAGCAGAAACAGACACACACACACTGTATGCACTCACATTTATCTGAATGTTTTGCTCTCCAAAACCTCAAACTGTGATTCATGGTAGCTCAGTGAATTTATTTCTGGGGAGAGTGATTTGATTTATACTACATTTGGTAGAATTCCTTTGGAAGGATTGAAACAAACCCAGTTTGGATTGCTTCTATGCAAAGGGAAAGAAATCACAACTATTCATAAAGCATACAACATCAATAAACAATAAAAAATTATTTTGAAAATTTAAAGATAATTTATTTTGCAAAAAATTTATGAAATTGGCTCTACTGAACCAACTCTAATATGCCTGTATATAATACATTTGTACTATTTTATTGTTTAAATTATAAATAATGGTAAAACAGAGATACTATTAGGGTCTATTATAAGGTTGCTGATGAAGTACACAAACAGTGGCGATGTTCCAAAGGGACATACGAAGTAAAATCATATGTTTCTATATAAGAAATTATATCTTGGGAGGTTGCTTTTTGAGCCTCAGAAAAATATGAAGATATACTTTGTAATTTTTTAATGGGAAAGGGTTATTTATTATTGTCTTGGTTTTGATTTGATAGAAATCTTATAGAAAGATAAAGGAGAAATCTAGGTCATATTAATTCAAAAACAACTGAAATCTTATGTTCATTCAAAATATGAATAGCTTTGAGGTCCTTAGCATTATTGACATTCATTGTCATCAAACTTCATCACTCTTGGGAAACATGAAATCCATCAAATGTAATTAAAAGGATAATATTTTATTCTCTGGAGAACAGTGCTATAGAAGGATTGTGTTAGTGTTCTTTTCTTTCTTTTAAATGTAAAACAAATATGCAACATTAAGATTAAACTATATTTAATATTTTGTACCCTTGAAAAATATGCCAGTTAAAAGGGATTTTTACTATTAGAGAATGTGTCCTCCAGGAGGTTATAGGGTATTAGGCCTTAGAGCCCATGTCCCCAGTTTCTCCCTTTCTTAATTAATGGATGTAGATTTAGGAACATTGTTTGTTCATTTGCCATAACAGATGGGACTTTAGAAGCCAAAAATCTCAATATCAGAAAATATTCTAGGGCATTTTTAAATAGGCAGCCTAGAATTACTATTAATAAATTAATACAATTTCCAGAATTTATGCTTTTAGTTTACTTTTCACTTAGCTAAAACCACATGGATCTAGGTTGGGTCTTTAATGTTCTGCCTTTTGTGAAGATATTTTTGTCTGTACATAGTTGTTCAATGTGATGAAAGAAATTGAAGAAGACTCAAATAAATGGAAAATATATTGTGTTCAAAGACTGAAAGAAGTAATATTATTAAAAATACCCATCCTGCCCAGAGCGATTTACAGATTCAATGCAATATCTATCAAAATTCCAATGGCATTTTTCACAGAAACAGAAAAGTAATTCTACAATTTATGTAAAACCCACAAGAGACCCTGAATAGCCAAAGTAATTTTGAGGAAGAACAAAGCTGAAGGCATCACACCGCATGATTTCCAAATGTACTGCAAAGCTGTAATAATCAGAACAATATAGTTCTGGCATAAATACAGACATACAGACAAATGAAGCACAGAGAGGGCCCAGAAATAAACTCACACACTTCCAGCCAAATGGCCAACTGATTTTTGGCAAAGATGCGAAGAACCAACAATGAGGAAAGTATAATCCCTTTAATAAATTGTGTTGGGAAAACGAGATATCTATATGCAGAAAAATGTAATTGCACCCTTATAGCACACCATTTGCAAAAATAAACACAAAATGGATTAAAGATGCAAACTTAAGACTAGAAACTTTTAAAAATACTAGAAGAAAATACAGAAAAAAATTATCTATATTGTTCTGGGTAATAATTTTGTGGTTATGAACCAAAAGCACAGGCAACAAAAACTAAAGTAGACTAATAAAATTGCATCAAACTAAAAGTATTTATGCATAGGAAATAATCAACAAATTGAAGTAATAACCTATAGAATGGAAAAAATATATGCAAACTACATATCTGATAAGGTGTTAATATCCAAAATATATAAGGAACCCAAACTGCTCAATAACAAAACAAGTAACCTGATTTTAAAAATACTCAAAGGGCCTGAATTGACATTTCTCAAAAGAAGATAGACAAATGGCCAATAGGAAAATGAAAAAATGCTCAGCATCACTAATCATTAGGGAAATGCAAATCCAAACCACAATATTACCTTTAATAGCACCTGTTAAAATAGCTATCATCAAAATACAAAAGATAAGTGTTGGTGAATATATAGAGACAGGAACTTTGTATACTGCTAGTGGGAATGTAAATTGGCATAGTCATCATGAAAACAGTATGGAAGTTCCCCCCAAAAAGTTAAAAATAGGACTACCACATGGTCCAGCAATCCCACTTCTAGGTATAGATACTAATAAAATGAAATCAATGTCTCAAAAAGACATCTGGACTCCCATATTCATTGCAGGATTATTCACAGTACCTAAGATCTGGAAATAACTTTAGTACCTTTGGTCAAATTAGTGGATTAAAAAAAAATGTGTTATACACATATATTGGAAAATTACCTGGCGTTTTAAAACAAACAAAATCCTATTATTTGCAAAAACATAGATAACCTGGATGACATTATAATAAGTAAAGTAAGCCAAGCATAAAAAGACTAACTATACATTTTCTCACTTATATGTAGAATCAAGAAATGTGAACTCAGAGGAGCAGAGAGCAGAATGGTGGTTGCCAGAGACTGGGTGGTAGGAGAAAGGAGGAGATGTTGGTAAAAGGATGAAATGTTTCAATTAGACAGGAAGAATAAGTTCTAATGGAGCTCTAAGGTAAAGCATGGTAACCATAATTACCTGTATTGGATGTTTGAAATTTGCTAAAAGAGTAGATCTCAAATATTCTTACCACAGGAAAAGGTAAGGTGACAGATACGTAACTTGGCTCAATTGTGGTAATCATTTTACAGTGTTTACATATGTCAAACATTGTGTTGTGTACCTTAAATATTCATAATTTTTATTTGTCAGTTATACCTCAATGAAGCTGGACAATAATAAAGCTAATAGCATTTTTAGGAAGGACATAAAGGAAGAAGTGAAACAATGTAATAAGACCAAAATAAGACTATCCATTCAAGAAAAGAAAGAACAAAAAAAATTAATAGACCAATGAAATAATAGGTAAAGATATTTAAAGTGTCTCAGACAAGGGATTAATCCCTATAATATACAAGGAATTTCTAAAACACACCAACAAGAAAACAGCAATTGTAATTGGAAAGTGGCAACAACTGTGAATTGTTGTGAAGGTAATTTATAATCAAGAAACACAAAAAACCAAGATGCGCAAAAAGTGTAGTTCAAAATTAATTATAATCTGAAAAATGCATATTAAAAACAGATTTATATGAACTATATGTCTTATACAAAAATTAGAAAAGTAATTAATTTCACTTATTTGGAGAGATGTGGTGCTACAAGAACATTTCGTGTTGATAGTGGTAGGGTAGATTTGGTATAGCTGCACTGAAGAGGTATCATTATTTTGGCAAATAAGGGATAGGCATAACCTAGGCTAGAGCTATTCTACTCCTATGAATCTAAAGAAATTCTCACAGAAGTAAATAAAGGAAAATTTTTAGGATATTTCACTAGCCATGTGTGTAGTGCCTGGGACTTAGAGGCACCCTGGGTTTATATCACTGTGAGAATGAATAGGTAAAATGTGTGAATGAACACAGTTTACACAGCAAATAGAAAATTAGATAGATGTGTACACTGTGACACAGATTGATCTCAAAAATATCATATTTAGTTGCAAACAGAATGAGATATATTTTATAATAACAAATAAATCAAAATCCTCCACACAAAATACGATTTTCTTTTAATGAACACACATTAAAAATGATGCAAATTCTGTGGCTCAGTGAGTAGGGTGCCGGCCCCATGTACCAAGGGTGGCAGGTTCAAACCTGGCCCTGGCCGAACTGCAGCAAAAAAATAGCCGGGCGTTGTGGGGGGTGCCTGTAGTCCCAGTTACTTGGGAGGCTGAGACAAGAGAATTGCCTAAGCCCAGGACCTGGAGGTTGCTGTGAGCCATGAAGCCATGGCACTCTACCAAGGGCGACAAAGTGAGACTCTGTCTCTAAAAAAAAACACAATAGAATGGTTGTTTTTCCAGTTACCTTGATGAGTAACAAACTACTCGAAACTTAGTGGCTGAATAATAATCATTCATTCTACTTACAAATCCATGAGTCAAGAATTCAGACATGGCTGGAGTAGGTGATACCTTGCTTCCTTTGTATCTGCAAAGGCCATTTAATGCATTACAGTGATAGCTGAGTTAGCCTGTAATGCCTAAGACCTGCTGGTTCACATATCTAGCACTTGGGCATAGATAGTGGAAGTGTTGACTCAACTGGGACTTTTTCCCTTTTCCTTTTGTCTTCAGGGACTGTTGATATGGTTTCTCCATAAGAGTACTCAAATCATGAGAGCAAAACATAAATTGCTAGTACTCTTAAAAGCTAGTCCTGAAGCTTATGTGGTATTTACTTTCCTAACATTTAGAATCACATTTTTGACCATAACCCAACTCAGATTCAAGGTAAGAGGAAGCAGACCCTATCATTTGATGAGAAAGTAATCAGGGTATTTATAGTCAGTTTTTTATTGAGCCATTGTTACCTATTGAAGAAAGAAATGGGAGTAGGATATTGGGAAAAAAGGAAATACAGTCCACAGTTAAATAAGAGAAGATCAAGAAAATAAAAATGATGATAATATGCCATCAACTTGACATATTCAACTTTTCAACTTTTAAAAGGTAAAGAATCATATAATGTTGTCCTTGCCTTTAGTCTTCTAATATCTTTAGACCTGATCTTTTGTGCCTAAATATTATGAATGGTACCCATGTATTTCCATGTTTCTATTGTACTTTTCAGTAGGATAGGATCAGGTAGAATGATAATGTCTACTTAAATTTTCCACATTGGAACTAATATTGCCAAACCTTAACTTCTGTTAAATCTGGGTGGTATTTATAGGGGTATCTGGTATGTGATTATACTAGTTTCCTGTGAATTCAAAATATTTTATAATTTTAGAAAATAATATCCAACACTGTCCAATACTCACTTGGCAAAAAATTAAATGCCGAAATTGGGAATAAGTAAGCAACCTCAAAATTCTGAAGTGAAATGGTTAATCTAGTTTAAACAGCCTCTAAAAATAGAGGCACAGCTGCATTTTGTAAACAAAAGCAGTTTGCACACTCATTTTCCTCAGCTTAACATAGAATGCAATTACATACCATTGCTTTTGGTCATGGAGAGGCTTTTTTTGAGATATAAAAACATAATTCATTCTTTAGAGGAGATTATAGTTTACAGAATACCTTGTAAAACATGAATTTCATTGCTGAAATCTAGAATTTTGCATTTAAATGTTAAGAAATTACAACAATTATCTAAAGAAGGCATTACAATGATAGACCTTCTAAAAAATAAGTCAGCATATATGTATCCAATACCTACTATACTCAGGGCAATTTAAAAAGTCTCTGGAACTATAATCGCTCAATACTAGGATATTAGGGTATTTATTTAAACTTTCTAAGTCTTTCCATAATGAGGATTTGACTAAAGTCTCCTAAGATTTTTTCCATAAAAGTTTCATCTTTAATAAAAATATTGGCAGAAAATAAAGCTATAAATAGTATTTAATAGAGTCACAGATTAGGTCTTCAAGTAATAAATATGTATTATCCCAGAGGAGGCTGATGTTGAAACAGTAGGAGCAGAAAAGAGGGAATGAAATTGACCTAAAAATTGAAGAATAGTGTATTTGAATAGTACAGAGGAAAGAGAAGCACTTAAATAAACATCATGAGACAAGGCCAAGTCATCAGGAATGAAGAGTTGCCTGTGGAAGAGACAATAAATCAGCTCTGAGTAGGCAGAATTACAACTTGTGGCTGGATTCTATTATTGAGTTTTGTTTGGCAAGCAAAGTGGTTTGCAAATATCTCCTAGTTGTCCATATTGAAAAAAAAATTTTAAATGGAAAGTTCACCTAGCTCTCAAACTATCTGGCAAAATTGGCACCCATTCTCATCAGGGCAAAAATTAGCTGGTGCTAAGGAGAGGTTGTCCACTTTCAGATGGGGTATCCACTCTGCTGTTATCCACAATCCCCACTCATTCCTATTACACTCCTCCAGGTTTACCAATCTGTATCTCCTGATGAGTCCCCTAGTCATTCCAGTATGCCAAAGCCACAGAATATGTCCATTTTTAGGAAGTAATAGAAAATATAATTATCAATCTATAAAATTTGAATTTGAGATTTTGCTAGAAATAGTTTTTGATATGAAATGCTTTTTAATATTAAAAATGCTTTGTTCTTTGAGGGTTCTCCATACTTCCTTCCAAAAAGTTGTATTAGTTTGCAGTCCCATCAGCAGTATGAATATTAAAAATAGTTCAAATTGATCAAATCAAAGATGCTAAACTCAAAGAGAACTTGCCTCAGGAATTGGAAAAAGATGAAATCAAGAACTCAAGTAAGGGAATGATTTTAGAGGAACACTGCTTAAAGGCAGGGGATAAGGACAATAAAATAGGGTGGCAAAAGGCAAATGTAGAGCTTTGGGCTGAGGATGAAGATGGTAGTAGATCTAAAGACTTCATCAGATTGTAGTTCTGCGTTTGAGATTGAGCTCTCCACATACTGTTTTCTGTGATGATTGGTATTTCACTGTCATCTGTTGACTCCCCAAAAGACCACCAGTAAAACCAAGGCTCATTAGACTTACTTCAGCATGAGGGGCACCACCTTGGCAGCCTCTTAGATGTGTCTCAATACGGAACCCTAGTACCTACCCTGGGTGATTTGGGGTTGAGCATTAGGGGGCGGGAACTGGTTAAGTTTGGGTAGAATTTACAAATTAATAACTTTGAACTAGCAGTCATAGGAAGTAAGGGTTTTTGAAACAAGTCTTGATAAGAAAGTTGTTGTCTGGGTAAGAAAGAGGTTGATTTAGTTCACAGTCTTCTCTTTCGGGAGCAGGTACCTCCTGCAGTAAGCACTTAAGTTATTTTTGGTTGATCATAGCATAGTTAATATAGGGATAGGAAAATGTGTTCCTAATATTGTTTAAAATAGGGACAGAAAAGTATATCCCATCCTAGCATGTTGGTATCAGTTATTATCACACAACTCATCATAACTTCATTTCTATCTTATATATTTTTAAAATGGTGATAATATCTTTAGAGAGGGCCTATCAGGACATTCTGTATAAAGTAAATCCTTACTCCCCACCTTATTTTTTTCTATGTTTGTTCCTATTTATTTCTTTTACAGTATTTGGCCCTTTGTTATTTTTAATTAGTGTTTTTTGTTTATTTATTGAATACTTTCTTCCTCACTTGACTATAATCCCCATGAGGAGTCCATACCGCTCTTACTCATTTTTTATCTTTAAAAATTTTGCACAGTAGAAATTTTTTCTACTCATAGTAGAAATTTATTGTATTGAATTAATGAACTAAGGAAAGAAAAAATATCCGTCAGATTGGCAATAGAGGTTAGAGGGTTTCAGAAGAGATTTGCCAAAAAAAAAAAAAAAAGATGTGTGTTGATGTTATGTTATAAACATTATTTACTCTGACATTTATACTCCATATAAATAATATAAATAATAGTGTAAATATTCAATTGATAGCCAAATAATGAAGAAATTATATTGAGATGGGAAATAGCAATTGGCAAAGGGTATTGAAAGGAAGTAGTTGTAAGAGGAGTATATTTCTATGTTTCATAGGAAAAATCAAGCTTTAAGGTAGACAAGTAATTTTTTAAAAATTAACAGAAACACATTACTTAGGAATTTATAGCAAATAAGAGAAGAAATGAGTCAAATATGATTACCTCCAGGAAATGACAGAAGAGGAGAAAAGTGGAGAGCAAGGGAACAAATAGCTTTTGTTTATTACTGCAAGCTTTACACAAGTATTGCCATTTAGAAATCATTTATATATGTAACTGATAAAATATTAAAATCAGAACAAAAGTTTAAAATATATCATATAATCACTTATATGTGTGTTGACCAAAAGATCTTTTCTCCCCACTGCTATGAGAGCAAGTATAAGTCTTAAAAGTTGTTTTACTTTTCCAGTCCTCTATCTCTATCAATAGCCCCACAAAAGCTCAGTTATGGCCAGCCCTCTCCAAACATACCATGTTCTTTCATGATTTCCTACTGTTTTAACATCCTTTTCCTCTCTTAAGTTCGTCCCTAGTACCCCTACTGAAGAACTCCTACTCAATCATGCAAACCCAACTCAGACTACCCCTACTGAAGAACTCTTACTTAATCATGTAAACCCAACTTAGATGCCTACTTTTTGATGATTCCTTTCCCTCCTCCCTGCCAACTCCTAGTGTCAAACTTCTTTCTGCACCCTGAATATGCAAAACCCTTAATACCTTCCCTTTGTGCATAGCCAGGGCACTAGAATATCAAAGAATTGGGTTGAGATGGAGAAGATAAATGCAAATTTATTACCAGATAGAACAAACAATGCAAAACGCATTTCTTCTGATAGATTGAAAACATCCTTTTTGTTGGTAAACCCAGTAGTTTTTTTTTTGTTGTTGTTGTTGTTGTCATTGTTTTTTTTTTTTTTAATGAAAGAAATGAGTTTTGTTTGCTGAGGCTTTAAAGATTTCTCATTACTTGAATATTTTGATTTTAAATCTTTTTACTTTTCTACTTGAATGTATTCCATGCCAAGGATAAATCCCTTTCATTGATCACCACCTAATTATCTTATTGAGAAGCACATTTATCATTTAAAAAATGCTATTTTTAAAATTCAGCCTATTTTCATTCTTACCCTGCTGAGTCTGAATGCTAATGTACCTCATTGGGCCCTCCAAATGACTTTGTTTTAGCAATGTGTTGATGATAGCTTATTTGCTGGTTCAAATTCAAATTTTCTTTGCCTGCGCTATTTAAATTATAATTGGCACTGACAGCCAGTGGTCACAAAGAGACCATAGTTACAGAATGTGTATTCTTAGCAACAGAAAAATAAGGAGAAAAAATCATTATAGCAGAAGCACCAGGGAACAGACTTAATATGGTCAATGAACATCTAGAATATGTGTTTAACACAACAAAAATTCTATCTTGTCTCAATAGCTATATTCACCAATCTCATTACTCCTACTGGTTAAGATGACAGTTAAGAACTACAACAACAACAACAACAACAACAAAAAAGAACTACAACAAAAATAGCAAACTATGAAGTGTAATTCTCCTTTGTGATCATCTAAACTTGATTTATTGCTTTTGTTTTTGTTCATATGGATTTGGGCAATACTTATTAAGCACCTACAGTGCTCTAATTATTTTATACAAAATAAACTTCTAATATTGCATTAAAAACTATACAGTTTTCTGTTTCTTCTCTGTTTGCCACATATAAGTATATTTATGTTATGCCAGTGGTCGCTGCAGCCACTAAATAATCAGCTAAACCTTCCTATATTTAATCAGCTATATAGCATTGGAATTGCTCTTTTCACTTTCAAGTGGTTCAAATAAATATAATGGTCACTGCCCATACATATAAAAGACTGAGATAAAAATCTTTTACCTCTGGTGAAAACAAAAGTAAAAAGCCATGGCCTGAACTCTGACTATTTGGGCCACAATTATGCTTCATAATTACAAACTATTAAGCAACTCTACTAGTTCTATGTTCTCAGCTGCCAAAACATACCTCTCTCCAATATTGTCCACATTTTTGCTTGTCCCAGATTACCTGTTAATCCCAGTGAGAATTTACCTTTCTACAAAATACAGCAAGCAAACTCCTACTAGTCAGAGAATGGATCTTTATTAACAGCCTGAAATGTACAGCTCAAGGCAGTAAGTAACCTGATAATGACTGTGGTAGCCATCTTTTTATGTAACTCTTGTCTAATAAGAATTTGGGAATTGCTAAAATGGTATTTTACAAGTAGTTTTTTTTGTTTATTACTTGTTAAATAAACTGTATATTGAGAGACATGGCCATTTCTAAAGCCAATTTTTTTTAATTAAATCCTAGCTGTGTACATTAATGCAATCATGGGGTACAATGTGCTGGTTTTATATACAATTTGAAATATTTTCATCAAACTGGTTAACATAGCCTTCACGGCATTTTCTTAGTTATTGTGTTATATTCTACATTTAGTAAATTTCATATGTACCCTTGTAAGATACACCGTAGGTGTGGGTCCACCAATTACCCTCCCTTAAGGTCAATTTCTTATTAGCATAAATGACACAAAAGATTTTTGAATATGAGCCTGGAAAGGCATATGCAGTGGCTCCCAGAGATGAGGCCCCTGCAGAGATGTTCAGGTCAGGTTTATTGAAAGGGGAGGGTGCATGGGATGGCAATGTCCACATCCTGCAGAGGAGAATCTGTGTTACACAGAGCAATGGTAGGCAGGTTAACATAAGAGCCTTTGTGAGAGACTGGTGGCCAGTCCTAGGATCAGTAACCTCTAGAAGACGCGGCTCCTGGAAGGCTGCCTGGATCTGGTTAGTGAAGATTCTGGGAGTAGAGCGACCAGCAATAGGAGTGGCTCCCGTGGCAGCAGCAAACTGCCCATGCAACCATGGAGCTCGCTCAGTAGGTCCAATGTGGTGGATGCTGGCCCAGAAAGTTCTCTGCATGCCTGGCACCATCTCCTGTGAACACCCATGGGAGGCCATGCCTGATCTTTACTTCTATAGAGATCCTGAAGAGACTGAAAAGGAAGAGAAGGCTGCTGCTGAGAAAGCTGTGACCAAGGAGGCATTTCAGGGTGAATGAACTGCTTCAGCTCCTGAGATTACTGCCACTCAACCCGAGGTCGCAGACTGGTCAGAAGGCTGCAGGTGCCCTCTGTGCCTATTCTGCAGGTCCCCACTGAAGCCTGGAGTGCCCAGCCTGCCACAGAGACGGCTCTGCAGCTCCCACTGCTCAGGCCACTGAATGAGTAGGAACAATCACTTCAGCTGTTCATCCACAGACTCTTAACCAAGATGGAAGTAAAGTTGGGGGGAAATAAGCATCAATTAAAAAAAAATGAAAGGTAAGGGTGAGGGTGGCCCCTGTGGCTCAGAGGACTAGGGTGTCAGCCCTATATGCTGGAGGTGGAGGGTTCAAACCCAGCCTCGGCCAAAAACTGCAAAAAATATTTTTTTTTTGGGGGGGGGTTTAATAATTTTATTGAATCATAATTATGTACATTGGTGCAATCACAGGGCACAATTCATATACATTCAGAAATATTTTGATCATACTGTTACAGATATCCTTCATGGCATTTCCTTGATCACTATATAAAGACATTAATACTC
>CAUYON010002656.1:0-18746 GCA_963573935.1 Arctocebus calabarensis | reverse complement strand
TTCATCTTGGGCTATAGTTGGGTTATAGCTTTCATATGGAAGTGTGGGTGCTTATAAATTAGTTTCATAGTAGGGCTGATGGATGGAGCTGGAACATATTCTTCTTAGTTAAGTATCTCAAGAATGGAGGAAAATAAGTGTCCAATGTACTCAGCCCTACTATGAAGCTTTTTTCACTTTAATTTGTGTCTAGTCTCTTTTTACTTAATCACCTTAAAAGAAACTTTAAAAGATGGTATTTCACAACTATGCTACACATTTATTTATTTTTTTTCTTTCTTGTGACTGAGTCTCCCTCTGTTGCCCCAGGTTAGATGCTCTGTACCGTTGGCCTAGCTGACAGCAACCTCAAACTCCTAGGTAAAAAGGATTCTCCTGTCTATAGGAGCATCCAGAGAAGCTGGGACTATAGGTGCGCACCAAAACATCAGACTATATTTTTTTCTATTTTTTAGAGGTGGAATCTTGCTCTTGTTCAGGCTGGTCTCCAACTCCTGAGCTTAAGGGATCCTCCTGTCTCAGCCTCCTATCGTGCTGGGATTGCAGGCGTAAGCCTCTGTGTCCAGCCCAAATATAACTTTTATAATATTTATGTTAGCAAAAAAAGATAAAATAGGATAACAAAAAGAGTGTTTTAAAATATTTTCCTGACTCTAAAAACCTATGGGAGTGAATCCTGTACCATCAAGAACAGTAAAATGACAAGTCTGATGAGTGTCACAATAAATATTTAAACAACATAGTGAAATTCATACAAGATTTTCTTATAGAGGCATTCAGAGAGAGTTTCATAAAGTCTACTTGTTACTGATAGGCTTAATGATACAAAATTGACATTTGGGTCTGAGAAGTCCTAAATATTAGGCTCGATTTTCATTCACATATCAGTTTGCAGACACATGTGTTTCACAAATAAAAAGCAATGCTTAGTACCGATATTCAAACAGAAAAACACATGGATTCACCCTTTTTTTTTTTTTTTGAGACAGAGCCTCAAGCTGTCACCCTGGATAGAGTGGCATTGCATCACAGCTCACAGCAACCTCCAATTTCTGGGCTCAAGTGAGTCTCCTGCCTCCGCCTCCCAAGTAGCTGGGACCACAGGTGCCCACCACAACGCCTGGCCATTTTTTGGTTGCAGCCGCCATTGTTGTTTGGCAGGCCTGGGCTGGATTCAAACCCGCCAGCTCAGGTGTACATGGCTGGTGCCTTAGCTGCTTGAGCCACAGGCACCAAGCTGGATTCACCCTTTCATTGTTTTCATATTTTCAAAAAGCGGTGTATAGCAATCTCCGGAAAAACTAATTATGGCAAAACATATATTATTTTCCTTAAAATAGAACATATGGGTATCAATGATTATAGATAAAATAATATTTACTTAGTAATACATATTTAAGAAGACTTTCTAATATTTCATAGCAAGAGAACATCAAGGTGAGTTGGGGAAAGCAGACCTATATTAGAGTCCTATATTGAAAATAATTTATTAACCCCTTTAAAACTACAACCATTTAATAAATGAATGGCAAAGTACCAGTTATGCAATAATATGAAAATATATATCATGTGGTGGGAGATTTTAAAATTTTTATATTGTTTCTAGCAAGGGTGAAAATAACAAATACCCAAGCAAATGATTAATATAATGATACAATATTTCTGTATGTATTAAAGCCCTCGTAAATTAATTAAATCATGTCTTTTGAAAGTCAAAGTTTGGTGAGCTGTTCAATCCCTATGCACAATACAGGTTTAGAATTCTATCCAGGTATCTATTTCCCATTCTCTCTCGCATTATTTTTGGGTGGTTAAGCAAGGTCACTGTAACTAACATCTGGGTGGCAGCTGGTAGGAAAGTTTCAAGTCACCAGTCACTCTCCCTGAGCAGATTCTCCTAGAAAGAGTCTTGAAAGGAAGGGAAGCAGGCAAACATATGGCTGGGCAATCATGACAGTTCAATTCTGTTACTCTAGATGAGAACAGAGAGGATTTCTTTCTTTTTTTTTTTTTAAGCTTCACTCTGTTGCTCTGGATAGAGTGCAGTGGAATTATCTTAGCTCACTGCCACCTCAGACTTCTTGGGTCAAGCAATTCTCCTGTCTCGGCCTCCCAAGTAGCTGCGAGGGGCATGCTACCAAGTTTTCTACTTTTTTTAGTAGAGATGGGGGTGTCTCACTCTTGATCAGGTTGGTCTTGAACTCCTGACTTCAAGCAATCCTCCCACCACCAAGTTTTCTACTTTTTTAGTAGAGATGGGGGGTCTCACTCTTGATCAGGTTGGTCTTGAACTCCTGACTTCAAGCAATCCTCCCACCGTGGTCTCCAAGAGTGCTAGGATTATAGGCCAGAGCCTTCACAACCCACCAAGAAAGAAATTTGATTGATATCTATAATATTTATGGGAGCCATTGAGAAAACAATACGCAACCTTGGTGACATCATATTTTTAAAATAGTTGAAATTTGAGCTGTTCAATGGTAGCCAATAGCCATGCAAACAAATTTAAATTAATAATATTAAATAAAATTTAAGAGATAATTCCCCACATTTTATACTGTAGCAGAGTTGTAAAGTGTCAACCAAAACTAAATCAAGTTATGTGTATGTGAATAGCACACATGATGCAAAAAGAAAACTAATCAAAGAAAAATGAAATCTACTCAAAAGAGACAAGCATATAGAATAAAGCTTGTTCATACCATATATATAGTCGATAGCTGTAAGTATTTCAAGCAAGGTCTTCAAACATATCTCCTAAAAAGAGATACAGAGTACAGTATATCAATCTACACATCACTAAAACTGCCTATAGCATAGGAATTTTAAAACAATTTTATTAAAAGCACCTTTATAAAAGACTGTACACCATGATTAAAGTTTTAACATTCTCTAATGTGTTTTAGAATGAGTTGACCCGATGAATGTATTAGTGATAATACTAAATTAAATAGCAAAGAGAAACAACACAAAACAAAATAAGCCTGATAAGAGAACAATGTAAGGGATTGTGATCTGTAGAACACACTTGATGTTGTCCTACTGAATATCAAGACATTCTATAAAAGATCAAATATAGCTTCTATTCTAGAATCCTCAAATAAAAGTTGGTATCCCAAAGTTATTAGGAAAATGAAAATTTCCTCCTAGGAGATCAGCTGTTTTTGCTATTTAGTCTTCTAAAACATTTAATATTTGACCACGTATGTTTGCATTTGGAATTTAGTTTACAGGTATAAAAGAATGAGTGAGTTTGGGGCTTGAAGTGAGTGAGTTTTGGGTTTTGAGTTTCTGTAGCTGGACATAAGATGCAGTTTAGTAGAAAAGAGGTTGGAGAGCTATCCTAAAGATATATTTATTGATCCAATAAGAAGTGAATCCATCTTAGCTATGATAATTATAGTGTTAAAATTACTCAGGATTCAAGCAGTCATTGTCATTATTTAGGGTACTTGGCTTATTTCAAAGATAAATTCTGTTCAAATGCTCTTCATTATGCATAGCCAACTACCTCATGAAGAAAAGCAATTAACCAAACACAGCAGTAGTTGAATAAATACATAAATAAATATGTCATATAAAGTATTCTATGTGAAAATATCACCTAACTGAACACTAATCTACCTTTTGCTAAAGTGGAGAATTTAACATACCAAACTAGAAATAATTTAGGAAGTCAGACATTTCCCAACCTCCCTTGCGTAGATTTTATTCTACTTGTTATTTTTTATTTATTTTTTTTTTTGTAAAGACAGTCTCACTTTATTGCCCTCCATAGAATGCGGTGGTGTCCCACAGCTCACAGCAACCTCCAACTCCTGGGCTTAGGTGATTCTCTTGCCTCAGCCTCCTGAGTAGCTGGGACTTCAGGGGCCAGCCACAACACCCGCCTATTTTTTTGTTTTTGCAGTTCTGTAGATGCTGGGATTGAACCCACTACCTTCAGTATATGGGGCTGGCGCCCTACTCGCTGAGGCACAGGCGCTGCCCTATACTACTTGCTTTTATGAAACTTATACAGTAGAATCTCTGTAGTTGACCACCTCCCTACACTGACCATCTTCTTAAGTTGAGCTAGTTTTCAGAGACAGACGTGTGCCATATGTAGAGATCAGTGCAGTAGGCCTCAGTCTTTGTGTTGACCACCTCCATATGTTGACCCATTTGTAACAGTCCCTTGGATGGTCAACTTACAGAGGTTCTCTGTATTTCAGAATAAAGTGAGTTCTGAAAATTCTACATATATTACCCTTCTGAATTCATATGGCAGAATGGATGGAGACATATCAAGGGCTTTTTTAAGACTAATAGATACACTAATAGAACCAGATATAGGGAAATTAGCTAAATCTCCTCTAGTTTTGTAATGTTTTCACTTGTTTCCTGGAGCTTGATAATAATCTAAACCAAATAACCAAATATCTAAAAAGTTTCAGTTGTGTTTCAGTGTATCATAGTAACATAGGTCCTAACATAGTACATGTATCATTTGAGAACAGATTATCATGTTTACGTCTGCTCATCCTCATTTTGTTGAGAAATCATAACGCATCAGTTCCATATGCTAGTCCCCTTCAATATCTGAACTATTGTATGCAAAACCTCTCTCACTGCTCACATTTTTTAATAATATGATAGGAGGAAATTTGAAAAGATATGGAAGGCACCTGAGTTTCCTCCTGAGTGGCTGAGGTTCTGGATCTCAGTTAGAATTTAGTTTTCCTCTTTCTTAATTCAGGTTATTGAGCAACTTATCATTTCTTTTGTTCTCCTTTCTCTCTCTCTCTCTCTAAAGAAAATTATTGAACCAAACTAAAGCAGGAGTAACATCAAGGCCTATCAGGAGACATCCTGCAATTTTCAAATATAACAGGTGCATATCCATTTTGCTTGTAGTAGCCGATCGACTTTTGTGCCACACACTGTTGTCCTATATAGAGAGGAGTACCTCATAACCTGTTTTCAGGAAAAATTCTCCTACTGATATAGGTATATTTTATTGCAACATTTTGGTATTCTTCTAAGATAGTTAGGAGGCTAGTCAGATAGGTATAGTATAATGGGGAGACATAGGAGGTCAGACAGTGAAGTTTGCAAGCTCATCCTAGAAAAAGTACTACATACTTTATTGCTGAATGTGACCTTCACCTTAGAAGTACTCCTCTTGGGAAGCTACGAACCGAAGCCAGAACCTAGTCCTAGTCTTTCTTCTATTAGGAAGAAGAAAAATTACACTTAAAACCATGAATCATAAAAGTGACGTGGTCAGACGTATGTAATCCTTAGGAA
Source organism: Arctocebus calabarensis (assembly GCA_963573935.1). Lineage (NCBI taxonomy): Eukaryota > Metazoa > Chordata > Mammalia > Primates > Lorisidae > Arctocebus > Arctocebus calabarensis. The sequence goes on along the minus strand of CAUYON010002656.1, from coordinate 13,457 downwards.
ATGCAGGTCATCTTTTCTGTTTCCTTCTTGAACCTTACCTGTGCAAAAGTCTGGTTTCAGAGGCTGCTCCTAGGAATGTTCCCTGGGTGTTGCTTAACTGTTGGTCTTTCATAGCTTTGACATGCAAATGGTTTTAGCGTTTGGTTACCAGGTATTATTTTTCCTCTATTCCATCTTTTAAAAAAATCAATTAGTATGTAAGTCCAGTTCCCTATAACGTCATTTTGTCATAATTTACTCTTTCAAAAAGAAGTTATTTGGTGGGTGGTACCTGTGGCTCAAGGAGTACAATGCTGGCCCCTTATACCAAAGGTTGTGGGTTCAAACCTGGCCCAGCCCAAAATTGTAAACAAAATAAAAAAAGGGCGGCGCCTGTGGCTCAGTGAGTAGGGCACCGGCCCCATGTGCCAGAGGTGGCGGGTTCAAAACCAGCCCTGGCTAAAAACTGCAAAAAAAAATAAAAAGGAAAAAAAAATAAATTAACTAAAAAACAAAAGAAGTTGTTTGGCGCTCACAATAAAAAGTTTGTAAATCAACAAATTAATAATCTTCAATGTTTAGTCAAATTATTTAAGAAAAATGAAGGCTGTGTTTATATTCTAATACCAAGAAGCAAATAAATACACAAAAGGTAATTGTTTGGATAGTGACCTGGTAAATATTATCATTAGGTTGAAACAAAAATTGCTAATGATCTGGAACTTTACTCCAATAAAGAAGAAATGAAAAAACTAGAGAAATGTAGAATCACAGGATGCTGACTGAAACATGTAATTTGTGCCTACAGTTAACTGTTCATGTCATGCAATTGTTTTGATTCAAAATTTTTCTGGTAAAAGCGTCTCTTTTTTGTGCAAATTATCTATTTATTGTCTTTCAGCTCCAAATTCACTTTTCATTTATTTTTCTATGCAAAATGAGATCTGAGTCCTGTAAATATTTTTTCCTTGACAGTTGGCATTATTGAAAGCTTTGTTAACAGAAGCTACTCGTAAGGCAGGTAGGAGGAAGGGTTTTTCTTTCTCTTTCTAGTGTACTCACTGGCTGGCTCCTGAAAACCACACAGACAGCTTCTCTACAGCCCTGCTCAATCAGCGAGGTCATCTTCTATAGTTTCTATGTTGACAATGGTACCCAAATACTGGTGCCTTTTCCTCCCGACCACAGAAGTTCTATGGCAGAATACTGCCGGCTTTCTCTAGCCCTCTAAGGTTTTATTACAAGGCTCCAAAGGGCAGATTCTCAAAATTTTGGCAACAGAGCATCAAAACTTCTCTGTTGTTCTGTGAGCCATGACCTTGTCCTCTCCTACTATTTTTGGATCTGGGCTTTATACTATTTGCTTTGGAGTAATTTTTCTTTTATTAGAAAATTCTATATTACTCCAATTTTCTGTTATAGTTAATAATTCTTCATGTTGACCTTTCTCAGTTTAAATTATTATGTAGTTTCTTTTGCCTAATTAAACTATGACTTACACACCAACAAAAGCCATCTATTTCTGGAGCTTTATTGAGACTCTTGGTTTTATATTTCCTGATATAGTGGCAGCCTATATCTTATATCTTTTAAATTAGACCACGTTTAGCCATGGATCAATATTCTGAAGATTAACTGCTGCTTTTGGGTTCAAAAGTACTTAATAGGGCCTTTCTCAACATTGTTCTAAGGCATTTCTCCTTCGGTATATTTTCCATAAGGCAAATGCTTTAGTATTAGATTATTTAGAGCCCGTTGCAAGAATGCAAAGAAGTTCTTATCTGTTGATGATAAGACTTCATATATTGCATGACTCATGAATAATATGTGAAGTGTTGCTGAGGTAGTTAGAGCCCTAAATCGGGAGCAAAATACTTAACCCACAGCGTCCAGGCAGTGATAGATGTGGGAGCTGCAGACTCTGGTATCATGGATTTAAGGGTCAGAGACAACACTGCTGGCCCCACTAGTTCCAAAGAGTAAGTAAATTTGCTAATTTGGTTTTAAAATATCAATAGTTCTCTTTACTTTTACTAAATATTGAAGATGGTAATGTAAGGGCCAGGAAAACAGTGCAAAAGATGTGAATAATAGTCCCCTTTCAGTACATATGTGTATGTCCTCCAGACCACGTAAAGAGAAGGAAAGAAAAGGATTATTGCTTAAACAAACTAGCAGCCAAACACACAGACTCTGTCATCTTGCATCCCTTCCGTCAAGTCTGGTTGTGGTGGCTTGGGGTCTAGATGTTCATTGGCCCCTCCTCTGTGCTCCGTCCTTTAACAATAGGAACTTTAAAATCCCTTAGAAAGTGTGCAAGACTTTTCAAAGTTCCCTCTTAACAATTCCGGTAAATACCTCTATCATTGGAGAGAGGAGTTGAAATTCCCCAGCCTGTGATACAAAATCAAGTTGAAAATTTTGCTGTAGTCAGCATCCTAGTTCTCTGTGGAAACAAACAAAAAACTTCAACCCATTCTAAAAATATGGCAAAAAATTAAAAATCCTACATTTAAAAAATCTATGTCAGGCAAATGGTTACTTGAAATGTATTTGCAGATATTCTCTTTAGAAATACTGGGCAATGGGCCACTGGTTACTGTCCACGTGGCACCTTGACACTAATCCCAGGATGACGCTGTGGTAGCCGACACGTGTATCGGAGACATAGAGGAAGGTTAGTGACATTTCTTCACCAATATTTACAAAGTACAGTGGCAAATTTTCTGAAAGTTTCTACTTGAGGTTTCTCTCACCTCAAGGAACTCTTACAAATGCACTACAAATCATTCTTGATTAGATTTTTTCCTAGCAATTTTCACAAATTCCAGCACTGAGTAGTGACTTCCTTTTATACTTAATTATTTGACTCTTTGAAATATTGCAGAAGCTGTGATCTTAGACAGGGTTCCTTCTTGGATTGAATACTCAGCTAAGGCATTGATGTAGCCTCCATATCGTCTTTTTTTTCCTATGGGATTTTATCATTAGAAAGTCCTTAAAAGTTCTTTAAATTATAGACTGCTTTTGATTGGTAAAAACTATCTGTTCACACTGACTACAAAACTATAGATAGATATCTACAAATTTATAGATATTGATTAAATCTCTTACCTTCCAAAAATCTAGCAATAATCTGCTAACTGTAATATGTTTTGATATCCGAGCTGATTTCATCTCAGACATCACATGTTGTGAATTGAGAGCTATTATGTTATTAACATTGTCTGCCATGCCGTGAAGGCTGTGTTAACCAGTTTGATGAAAACATTTCACACTGTATATAAAACTGGCATGTTATACCCGATGATTATATTAATGTACACAGCCATTATTTAATAAAAAGAAAAAATATATATATAGTCTGCTTATAATTTACTCATCTCACTTTTAAGTTATCATCCACCAGTAAACAAAAAATGTCTGGAATTTTTAAAAGGAAGAGAATTCTAGTAAATGGTTTTTAGTTGTGTTTAGTTCTCAAAAGACAGGATTAACAGCTGTGGATTCTCCCTCCTATATGTAACAGGAGAATAACATGATGTAAGTTACACCAATGAGCAGAAATGTTTGAAAGATTAATTAATAGATTTTTAACGTGAGCCTGCTTGTTAACAAGTGTTTTCTATTCTCACTCTGTAACAAGGATTGATAGCATGAAATGCCATCAAGTTTCAGGTGAGAATTCAAATTCAAAAATTAAAAATTGGAGAAGATTCTCCAAGTAGTTGCTGTTGCTATTACTCTTAGAAAATAAGGCTAGATTTCTGCCATATTTGTATAATATCTTTAATAATAAACTGATCTGTGATCAATCCTGTGAGAACCATTGTAACTTCTGAGACCTTACCCAGATTATTCATGTACAAATAGATATATGAGTTCATTTTTATTTTATTTTTTTTTATTTCCTTAGATAGAGTCTCAGACTGTCACACTAGGTAGGATGCTGTGGCACTACCATAGCACACATCAACCTCCAACTCTGAGAATCAAGAGCTCCTCTTGCCTCAGCTTTTCCATTTTCAGTAGAGACAGAGTCTCCCTCTTGCTCAAGCTAGTCTCAAACTCCTGAGCTTCAGTAATCCACCCACCTCGGGTTCCCACAGTGCTAAGCTTACTGGCATGATCCACCTCTCCTGGCCCCAGATATATGAGTTTATAACAATTAAGAAGGTACGGAGTAAAAAGCTGTTGCATACTGTTTTTATTTAATTACTTATTGATTTATTTTTATTTTCATTTTTTGAGACAGAGTCTTACTTTGTCACCTCTGGTAGAGTACTGTGACGTCATAGCTCACAGCAACCTCAGACTCTAGGGTTCAATTGCTTCTTTTTGTCTCAGCCTCCTGAGTAGTTGGAACTATAGGATGCATACTGTTTCAATCACAGACTTCTATTTATGTTTCAGTTTTAATTTTTCATAAAAGTTGAGTTTCCTTACCTACTTTAAACAGTGATATTCTTAACATCTTTTGTTTTCATCTTGTTTTATTGAATGAAAAATGACTTACAGTGAACTATACCTCTGTAAAGTGTACAAATTAGTTGATCTTTTCGTATGTATATGAAAACATGAAAACATTTTTACAATTTTGCAATCAATATAATAAAGATATCCATCACCCCTAATCCATTTTCCAAGTCCTTTTATAATCTGTTCTCTTATCTTCCCTGTCCACCTCCATACGCTCTGCCAAGTTCTAAGGCAACTACTGATCTCCTTATCAATATAGAATAACATAAATTTTTCAGACTTTTATATACAAAGAACCATATAATAGATGCTCTGTTCTGTTTTCTTTGTATTTCTAGGCTCTTTCACTTAGCATAATCATTTTGATATTTACCTTTGGTATTGTGTGTGGTAATAGTTTGTTCCATTTTATTACTGAATGGTATTCTGTTCAAGTCAATACTTTTGAAAGGTACTATCTGCTGATCCAATACTGTGAAAAACATATGGACAATTAATGCATTGCTTTAAAATGCTCTAATTCACAATTTCTAATTTCTTGTTTCACTGCCAAACAAGTAAAATAAATAAATAAATAAAAATAAAAGCTCCAACTTGCATTCTTTGTGAATCAGTGGCATCTATTACAAAGTTCTGAGAAGCAAGGTTATCTTTTGGGGATGATTTATAATTGCTGTAGATGATTATTTGTGCCTACCACACGTTGCATAATTTGAAGCTTATCATCATTTCTATTGTTGCTATTTCAGCTAGTTAATAATCTGCATTTCAATCTTATTCTGATTTTTATGGAAGCCTGTCAACACAACTGCCTTCTTAGGAAATATAATGTTTCAATTTTCTTATAGATAACCAGTGAAAAATCTGATTATATGAGTATATTAAACTAAGTTATGGTTATATTGTGAGTCATAAAGAGGCTGGAATTTAACACTCATAGTCATAGCCCTTTGATTCTTTTGAGATTAATATAAATACAAATAAATACTTAAAAATGAACCAAAACTCGCCAAATAATTCAGTTTACATTTTTTAGGTAAAGCTATCAGTTATCAAGGTTACTATATAAACTCAATTATAAAACTTCAATTTATAATTTTTTTAAGTTTATAAATATTTTTTAATAATGAAACACCAAATGTTAAGTGTCTACTTTCTTTTTGAAAAAAATAAACTTTATGTATATTCAAGTCTTAAAACATGATGTTTTAGGATATATAGAGATGGTAAGTGGTTACTATAGTGAAGCAATTTACTAAATCTACTTATTTAACAAAATTCCCCAATACAATACATTTGTTAACTATAATCCTCACGTTGTCTATTAGATCTCTATACTTGTTCATCTTTCATAACTATGACTTTATATTTTTTGACATACTTCTGCCCATTACTTCCTCTGCCCCTACCCCTTGTAAGGACAGTTTTATCCTCTTTATATATTTGACATTTGTGTTTTATAAGTTTCCACATATAAATGAAATTATGAAATATTTTTCTTTCTGTGTCTGGCTTATTTTCCTTAGCATAATGTTCTCCAGGCCCATCCATATTGTGGCAAATCGCAGAATCTCCATAGATCGTTTTCATATCATGACTGTTGTAAATAGTACTGCAAGGAACATTTTAAACAGATTGTAATCTCTGTGGAGTGTTCGCACCCTTGTTTAAATTATACTCAAAATAAGAGCATTTGTTCTCACAAAGAAAAGTTATAAATTTTTTTGGAAGTTTTGTCTTTTTAGTTTCAAGAGTAAGCAGGTTGATTGAATCAGTCTTATGACCCATATTGCTCATAAACATCAATACAAAAATTCCCATATTTACACATAAACTAAACTTCTGATTTCCACTATATCACTTAATGAATTTGAAAGTTGTCGTTCCTATCTGCCTGATGGGAAAATGTGAACAAACTGAAATCAACAATTCTTAGACCCATCAGAAAACAGAGGTCATGAGGCAAACCACTGCTTAGAAAACAAGAAATAGGGCAGTGCCTGTGGCTCAGTGGGTAGGGCACCGGCCTCATATACCAAGGGTGGTGGATTAGAACCCGGCCCTGGCCAAACTGCAACAAAAAAAATAGCTGAGCATGGTCAGGGGCACCTGTAGTCCCAGCTATTCGGGAGGCTGAGGCAAGAGAATCACCTAATCCCAAGAGCTGGAGGTTTCTGTGAGCTGTGGTGCCACAGGGCTCTACTGAGGGTGACAAAGTGAGACTCTATCTCAAAAAAAAAAAAAAGAAAAGAAAAGAAGAAATAGGCAGATGCAGAGAATCATCTGTCCAAAGCAGAAGCTATAGAAGCTGGAAATGAGTCGTAACACTTAATCAACAAATTGCTGGAGTTGAGTGTGGACAAGGTTGGGTTAAAATGACTGAAAGCCTTATCTTAGTGGATGCGAGGAGGACATACTTTTATGAGTTTTACTTTCAAGAGTCTCATCGGGTTTTCACTGTGAAGACTGGAGAAAAAAAATCTCACTCTGGGTAGCAGGAGTTGAGAAAGTGACCATTACCTCCAGGAAACAAGATCTCCATAATGGAGCATTATCTGGCCCAGAAGAAGGGTGATTTGGCAACTGGAGCCCCTTGTAGCCTTCTTGTCTCACATAATGGTAAGGGGACAGCTCATGAATTCTGGTACAGTTAAAAGAGAGATATTTAATCATAAGATGAATTAGATTGTTTTTGTCCCCAATTCTTTATCAACACATCAACAGGTTTACAGTATAAAAGTAAATTACAGTTGAGAGAGAAGACACATAAACACTATTTGATGAGGATATTGTAGGTAAACTCAAAGACAAGAACACCAGAGGTAATAAAAAGCATTAACACCTACAGATATAACAAAGATGAAAACAGCCTAACCCTTAGCCAGATAAGCATAAGCCCTCACGTTAAAAGCCTATTTACCTCCCTGCCTATCACATCTGGCTTTTGAAAAAATTACAAAAGGAAAAAAAACATAGTCTGAATAGACAAAGCAAATATCAGAACAAAACTCAGACATGATTCAGATTTTAGAATTAAAAGACTGTCGATTTAAAATAATATGAATAATACTCTTACGTCCCTATTGGATAAAAGTGAACAATATGCAAAACATATGAGTAATATAAGCAAGTAAATGGAAAGTATAAAAATAATCAAAAGGGGGTGCAATAATTTTAAAAAGGGGAAAAACACATTAACAATAATGGAGAAATCCTTTGATGGGCTCATCAGTATATTAGCCCAAATCTAGTATAAATAGTTCTAGGAAACATTCATTGAGTTTGAAGGTACATCAATGGAAATCTCCTAATTTGAAACGCAAAGGGTGAAAAGAGAGAATAAAATATCCAAGAATACGAGTTGAGTTGCAAATATCTTGCAACCAGTTGAGTTGCAAGAGAAAAAAGAACAGAAAATATATTTGAATAATAAGGGTTCAGAATTGTTCAAATTTTACAGCTAAAGCTAAAGCTGAAAGAAAACCAAACAATACAAATTTTAAAAGTATCCACCTAAGCAAATAATATTCAAATAACAGAAACCAGACAAAGAAAAACTCTTGATAGTAGCCAAAGAGGAGAAGAAACTTATTTAGAAAGGAACATAAGAATTAGATCAGATTTCTCTTCCAAAGTAATGGAAACTAGAAAAAAAAGGAATGAAATATTTGGTGTTAAAAAGAAAAATAAATAGACAAACACACCAATGTAAAATTTTGTGTCCCACAAAATTATCCTTCAAAAATGAATGAGAAATAGTCTTTGTCAGACAACCAAAAACTAAGGGATTTGTTACCTTAAGAGCTGCTTTTTAAGATTAATTTTAAAAAATAAAAAAAGTTATTTGGAGAAAAGGAGAAAATGCATTCACCTCAAAGGTTTCCAAAGTGGTCAGTGTAATTTTAAATTTTTTAAATGAAATTATGACATTTAGAACAATAATTTAATGACTAAGAATTATAGTGTAAATAGCCTAAATGGGCGGGGACCCAGAGTTATTTATATACTGAGGCAAATCCGTGCAAGTTTGATTAAAGTCACAGCCACAATTTTTCTCTCCTTCTCATTTCTAGCCCAGCTTTTATGTGGAGTCCCATGCTCCACCTAAATGTAAAGTCACCACAGACTTTGCATTTTTGGTCCTTGAATTTACTCCTTACTGGGCTATTAGTTTCATCACTGCTAATACCCATACCTTAGGTCACCTACCTTGGTAAATGTGTCTACATTTTGGAGTTCACATGACAAGAGACTGTCAGGTCGAGATTAGGCTCCCACTCAGTCCTACTAAGACAGCAGTAGATTCTTGGCCTTCCAAAGTATTTTAAACTTGTTTCCCTACATATATAGATTAAGATTGTAGCAAAAATCTGTACAATGGCAGCTCACACAGGAAGAGTCGCTTCTGCAGACAGCCAGAAATCTTAACATTAACATTTGTGCTCAGATGAATTCTGAGTTCTAAGTAATTTATCTATAAATGAACTTAATATAGATACTCCCTGTGGTTGTCTGTTTGAAACCAACTTTGCAAATATTTCAAGAAGTAAATGTAAAATTGATTAAAATTATATCCATAGAGACTTGACATATCAATGTCATTGCAAATGTATCAAGATCTTTTATAATTTAGAATAAAATCTATTATTAATTTCAAATGCAATGGTTGGAGTGAAAGACAGGGATGAGCCTGGATGCAGGAGCTTGAAAGTCAGGGACAGATATTAAATTAAACAGTTCTTATGTAGAAACTAACTGGAGAGCCTGATAAATGCAGGCAAAAAATGGCTTTGACTGGCTCATCAGTTACCTCTTCCACCTTACATGAACTTTGGCTAATTACAACAACCTTTACATTGTGGTTTTAAAATTTCCTTGCCCTTGCCAGGCATAGTCTGGCTTATGACTGTAATCCTAGCACTCTAGGAGGCCAAGACAGCTAGATTGAGATAAGATTTGACTTTGAGATGAGATTGAGCAGCAGTGAAACCTTGACTCTACTAAAACTGGAAAAAAATCTACCCAGGCATTGTGCAAGGCACTTGTAGTCCCAACTACTTGGGAGGCTAAGACAGGGCCCAAGAGTTTGAGGTTGCTGTGAGTACTGCAACTAATATCAGATACACTGATATCACAACACCCTAGCCTGGGCAACAGAGTGAGACTCTGTCCTCAAACCCCCACAAAAAAAAAAAAAAAAGCTAAATGGAGAAAACTTGAACATAGCGGTCCTTATAGAAGGAAGAATATATCAAGATACCCACAGAGAACAAAGCCATTCACAAGCCAAGGAGAAAGGAGGCCTGGAACAGATTTTTCCCTCACAGTTCTTGAAAGGAAGAAACCTTGTTAACACCTTGATCTTGAACTTCTAGTCCACCGCATTGTGAAAAAAATAAATTTTGGTTGTTTAATCCACATAGTCTTTGGCACTTCAGTGTGGCAGCCCTCCTGGTAAGAGTAATACACCATGTATGCCTATTTTGTTAATGTGTGCTATAATCAATGAACGATACATTATACTGCTTTGTATATTGCATACTCTGTGAAAATGGTATCCCCTTGATTTTCCATTGCTATTTGATATTATATTTGGGGGATATATCTTTGAATACTATTTTGGTGAATATATATCAATGTTGTACAGAGTTTTTGTTCACTTTCACTGCGTTTTATCCCCTCTCCCACCCCTTCTCTTTGAATGGAGAGGTCATGGACATAGCCTTGCAAGTGAAGCAGAAGTCCAATTACTTCATCATCAAATAATTTAAACTTACAGTGATTTATGGAAACTGTGTTTTTCCTACACTTAAAGAACCTAAGAGAAGTAAAAATTGTGCTTCCTAGTGGAGTCAGGGGTAGCCATTCTTTCTACAAGAATTGTTCGTACATAGATATTCTGTTGGCAGGAGGTACAGTCCCTGGACCTAGTTATCCAATTTACAGGTAAGCATAGAAGAATTCACTAGGTATTTGCAGGAGTTAATCCTATTTCTCTCTTCATATGTTTATAAATAAAAGGCTCCCATCCTACATGAACATCTATTAGAGTCATTAATATTATTGAAAGTGCAAGATTATTTAAAGTGCAAGAATATTATTTTGTTGTTGATTGTAACAGATGAAGTTTTATTATTATTGAGTCTTATTTTGGTGTTGACTGTGACAGATGAAGTTTTCCAGTAATTCAATGTAAACATTCATTGTTTACTTCTATTTCTGTTATAATCCTAGGAGAAATCTTATTTTATTATTTCAATTTTCTTCTTCATGCATTCCAAGTAGGTTTGATCGTTCTTTCTTCCATTACTATTTATTTTCACTTCATTACTCTTTTACTTCGTTAATACCTTCAGTATACATATTACATTTCCTCATTCTTTTTAACCAAATTTCTGTAATTCTGTTCATTAATTGCATTTGTTTCTGGTTTCTGCTACGCTTCATTTCATCACTTGTTTCTTCCTCAATCTCTTCCTTGTGCTCTTGTTGTCAGGCGTGGTGCTTTTTCACAGTAGTAAATATTTCAGTGCTTGTTCCGTTCATGTTGTAATATTGTCTCAGTTTTTACCCACACATTCTAAACGCTCTTCAGCTGTTGTTTGTTTTACAAGTTTGTTTTGTATCTTAAGATAGCATTTTATTTTTCTCCTTTTAAAAGTATTTATCCTTGACGGAGGAAAGGTTTACTCAGATTGATGCCGGAATTTCAGGCTCTTGGTCTCCGCGATTTGACGAATGAATCGATGGACCACAGGATCAGTAGTAAGTCAGGATTTATTTACGGAAAACAAGAATCACAACAACTACAAGAACCAAACCTCCTGGCAGAGAGGACCCAGGAGTGGAACAAGCTCTCCTGCTCCTTCTCCAAGGTCCTGCCAAGGTCTGTTTTTGAGCTCTCTGCTCAGGGGTTTATATAGTCCCAGGGGGTTGTTTTGCTCTCTTAGGGTGCGAGTCTTCCTCAGTTACAGCCAGCTGTCCAATGAAGGCTCAGGCCCTGGAAACTTACATGAAATTGACCAGCCAGAAAAGCAGGAGGAGGAGCCAGCAAGATACCAGTGTCTCCCCCTACCCACCAGGTGTCCGGCCCTTCCAGCAAGCTGGTTCCTCCATCCACCACAGCATCAGCACTGCCAGGGCTAAGGTGGCAGGTTCTGGGGCTGCCTTGTCCTGCATCAAGATGATGTATTCATAGCCCACTTCAGCAGTAAAGACTGGATTTTTAAAAGGCCTGCACTTTCCTTTTGTCTTACAGCTTTGTTTCTGAATGTTTACACTTGATTTTACCTCAAACGAATGAGACAGGAGCTGAGCACTATGTTATGCGAAAAATATCTGTTTCTTTTTCTTTATTTTTTTATTTCAAATTAATACGAGGGTACAAATTTGAATAGATTAACAAACTGTGGCATATGTATACTATGGAATTCTATTCAATCATAAGAAAAGATGACTTTTATGTTTACCTGGATGGAGTTGAAACCCATTCTTCTTTTCTTTACCTGTATTTGCTAGGGCTACCGTAGCAAAATATCACATGCTAAGTGGCTTAAACAACATAAATTTATCATCTCACAGTGCTAGAAAATAGAAGACTAAGTCTCAGTAGGGTTGATTCCTATGGAGGGTGATGAAGAGAGGGTGTGCTCCAGGCCTCTCTCCTCAGCTTCTGATGTCCATTCTCTCTTCTTTCCATGTACTCATATTATCCCTTTGGAGGGGAAGGGAAAAATACCAATCATATTGTATCGAGATCTAATGTGAGAACCTCATTTTAACTGGATTATCTCTGTAAAGACATTTCCTCCAAGAACTGTCATATTCTGAGTTAGTGCAGGTTCAGACTTCAACATAAAAATTCGAAAGGTGTGGTGGACAGTTCAGCCATTAACATCCCTATCACTAATTTCTCTGTTATTTTTACTTAGAGTTTTAATACTACATAGTTTTTATAAAATATATCATGTATTATTCTTATTTATCTAATCAATATTATCTCAGGTTTAACTGTACATACATCATTTTTCAAAGTTTGTTTGAGAAGTCTACTACAGTAAAATTGATACCGGAATTTCAGGTTCTTGGCCTCAGTCATTTGAAGAATAAATCTGTGGACTACAGATCAATGGTAAGACAGGATTTATTTATAGAAAAGAATACAAAAACACTAAAACTCCCAGTAGGGAGAGAAAACTCAAGTCGGGAAAATCTTTGTCTCTTTCCCCCTCTCTCCCCATCTCTCTGCCAGCTCTTTGTCTAGGAGTATATATAGGTGCATGACTTCCTTCTACATGAGGCCAGGAAATGAATGAATACAGTCTCTTCCTCTGGGACAAGGTGAATGAATGTATTAATGAATGGACACAGTCCATTCATGGAATTGAGGTCTAGGAAACTTACATGAAATTGACCTAGGCCTAGGAAACTGGTTCCATATTCAGTCATAAGTGCAAAGGCAAAGAGACACTAAGGCCCTGGTGTCTCCCCAGCAGTTGCCCTCCCTTTTGCAATTGGAGCCTCTGGGGGGAAGGTGGGAGGTCCTCCCTTTGCCTACCCTCCAGCCTGCTGGTTCCTCTGCCGGCTTCCACAGTAGGAACACCGCCAAGGCAGTGGTGGCAGGTCCTCCAGCTTCACTAGACTGAGCTGGCTAGGGCAACACCTGTCCTGTATCAGAATTGTCTTTGACCATCTTTGCTTCTTTAAGAAAGTTTCATTGTATTTTGAATTCTGTAGATTAGTTTGTAAGTTTCTAATAGAATCTTGTTTAAAATGAATTATCTTTACCCTAGTTTAATGTATTTGTTATTTGATTTCAGGAATTTTTTTCTTTTTCTAAAATGATCGTGATCAATAACTTTTTTTTTTTTTGAGACAGAGCCTCAAGCTGTCACCCTGGATAGAGTGCTGTGGCATCACAGCTCACAGCAACCCCCAATTCCTGGGCTCAAGCGAGTCTCCTGCCTCCACCTCCCAAGTAGTTGGGACTACAGGCGCCC
>CAUYON010002655.1:0-31144 GCA_963573935.1 Arctocebus calabarensis | reverse complement strand
TTCCTTAGTACATGTGGAATGAAATAATGATCATATTGAAAGAATAATGGTCAAATGTGGTATCATAGACACACTCTGAAAATTTTGGAATTTGCACTGGCCATTCTGGACATATGTCTGATTTTAAAATGGGTAAGAACTAAAAAATCATAATGTTACTTGCACAGAGATATAAGAGATTTATTTATTATATGAGATGAAATACTGTAGATTTCTATGTTATGGTGGAAGGAAGGTAAATAGCCTCTATTTGCCTCATAGATCTGGCATCACTGGTTCACTCTCTCACTCAAATATCAACTGTGAGTGCATTCTTACCCACCTTCTATGAAAGAAGAAAATTTAGAAAAGAGAGTGAATGCTGAAAATAATACCATGAATATTGATCATGAAAACATTTTAACGGGCTTAAGTTAACTACTCTAAATATTTATAAATATACATGGTAGTCACTGTTCTAGGTCAATGCTGTGTATCCAAGGCAGACATGAAGAAGAATCAGGTAGACTTAAAAAACTTTCAAAATGGGTAATATCTGCATTGAGGTAGGCAAAGTTGACAAAGGTACAAAAGAACGTTTATCCTCAGAAAAGAAACAAGATAAACATTACAAGATGGTAACAGGAATGAAAAAAATATTTTTCTAAACATAGATCCATATTAAGTGGTGAGACTGAAAGTCACTATGTGGTAAATGAAAACATATGCCAGAACTTGATGAGACTATTTTCACCATACTGAAGATCTGAATTCATAATGTGTAAAATTTTGTATGCCAACTTAATGATTTGTCTTTGATTGCAATTAAAGACAAACATGATAATTGTGTGAATTAATCAGGTGAGAACAATTTTATAATAGAGAAAAAAGTACCTTGGCTATGGTCACTTGTAAAAGTTTACAGTATGCTGACTAATCAATTCATAATTATGCCATATGATTTTTACTACCAAAATGATGTCATAAGTAATGGCAATCCCAGTTAATGTTCTGACTTAGTGAAAAGTGTATTCATAAGGAAAAACTACACTTCAATCTAAAATCCAAGGACTCCATCTTTTAAAAAATGAGGTAATAGAATGTAATGAATGAAATACTGAGGTAAACGGTATGCTTTTGCCTTTTCAGATTTTATTTTTATCCTTTATCCTCTAAATAACGCAAATTTACTCTAATTTAACTCATTTATTGAACATGGATTATTTTAGAAGCCATTTTCTCTTCACTTCGTGTATTATTTCTTTTGACATTGTTCCCCTCTTTAATCTTAATTTTAAATAATTAATTAAATATAATTTACCCAAAAATAGATATCTCACTTTACTTCTTTCATGTTTACATGGATGGAGCTAGAACATATTCTTCTTAGCAAAGTATCTCAAGAATGGAAGAAAAAGTATCCAATGTACTCAGCCCTACTATGACACTAATCTATAGCTTTCATATGAAGGCTAAAACCCAATTATAGCACAAGAATATGGGGAAAGGGGCAAGGGAGGGGAGTTGAGGGAAGGGTAGGTGGAGGAAGGGTAATTGGTGGGATCACACCTACGGTGTATCTTAGAAGAGTACAGGTGAAACTTACTAAATGCAGAATATAAATGTCTTAACATAATAACTAAGAAAATGCCATGAAGGCTATGTTAACCAGTTTGATGAAAATATTTCAGATTGTATATGAAACCAGCACATTGTACCCCATGATTGCATTAATGCGCGCAGCTATGATTTAATTAAAAAAAAAAAACAAAAACCTTTCTCATTATAAACTGAGCTTCAATGAATATCCTTGGCTAAATATCTTTGATTATCTAAAATATATACCATATATATGTATGTATGTGTGCATTCATGTTTTATATATAGGGTGGCCATCAAGTTCAGTAAAATCATTGTCTATTTTAAAATGCACCTGAACTTTATGCCTACCCTGTATTTAGAATTATTTCATAAAAGAAGACAATGTAACCTAATTGTTTGTACCCACATATTAATCTGAACTATTTTAAATTAATAGACTAGTGGGATTTATTATCTGAAATCTTTTAAATTAGGAGAGTAGTGGGTAATTTATTTCAGGTCAATGGGAGGTGCAAACAACCAGGTCAAAATATTTGAATTTTGCTAAAACAATGGGTAGACACTTGTTTGTCAAGTTATTCTCCAGAAACTTTGTATTAATAAAAACACTAGAGGGACAGAGTCACAGAGTATCTAATTTCTCCCAGGCTTATCCATAACACTCACTGTGACCCATCTTGTAAATCTTTGTGGGGTCAGGGGGAGGAGGGGTCTCAGAAACCCATAAATCAATAAATAAACCAACACTATTTTTCAATTGTTTTCTTCAATTGCTAATCAGGTTTAAATATTTGCACTGGGCATTTTTTTCTTCCTCTGGGAATTTCTTGTTCATAGTTTGAGGAGCGTATCACGTCCTTGTGAGAAACAGGTGGCCTGGGCCAAGCGTCTTCAGGTCTCAGCCTCCTCAGCTGTCAAATGGAGGTAGTAGAAATGTCAGCACCGTGAGGGCGGCTGTGCCAGTCTCTGGATGGAGCCTGGGACACACGGGGCAGGAAGCAGGTGCATGAGGAGGTTGGGGACGGAAGAAAGAAAGGCGGTGAGGATAGGAAGAAAAGGCAGAAAGAGAAGAAATAGTATCTCCCTCCTGAAGCCACGAAAGACCTAATCCTTGTAGCATGTTTTATTCCATGCCAAAATATTTAATTTGACCTCACCAATTCAAATATTTTGACCTGGTTCTTTGCGCCCGCCCATTAACCTGAAATAAATTTACTTTTCCAAAATTAAAAGAATGCTTACACTTTGTAAACACTCACTAAGTAAGAACTCTTAGGGGGCCCATTTTCTTCTTTTGGTTGGAGTATGATTTTTCTTATGGAGTTGTAGGAATTCTCTGCACTAAGGATATTTACTTTGTATCCGTCAGATACAAATTTTCTTTTATCTTTAAAGTTAAGAATGTAAACTTTTCCCTAAATTTAAAAATAATGTGTTCACTAGAAAAAAATGAAGCCAAATGATATAGAAACAAATGTTTTAATTAATTAAAAATTACCCTCAATCCCACTATTTAGTTGGCTTGAAAGGAGAGGAGAAGCCAAAACAAAAAAATGGAGAAGCGAGGGTGGCGCCTGTGGCTCAGTGAGTAGGGCACTGGTCCCATATGCTGGAGGTGGCAGGTTCAAACCTGGCCCCAGCCAAAAAAATAAAAATAAAATGGAGACGCGAAGAGATTTGAGATGCAGTGGCCCCAAGGAGAGGGAGATGGGAAGGTCATGGTCATTGGCACCTGCCCTCCTCCAGTCCAAGTGAGGGCACATATCTGCTCCCTTAGCCCGGGGAGGGTAAGCATCTCTTATACTCCTCAAAATCTCCTTTTTGCTCGAGCAACCTTGAGAACGATCCTATTTGCCCAAAGGATGTGCACTGAAGATGCTCTCACATAATTTCCCATAAATGAAATCCTGCTGCTTTGCAGCCCACTTTTTTTCATTCAACAACATGTCGCGGGCGCCCCTCCAAGTTGGTGAATACAGGTCAGCCTCACACACTTAATGGCTGCAAACATTTCCATTCCTGGTCTTTGATTATTGACCAGTTGCATTTCTTCTTGTGTCCTTTGCCCATTTTTCTACTGGCGGGTCTGTCTTTTTCTTCATTGATGTAGAAGAGCTTTTTTATTTTTTTTATATATACCAGGGACATTAACCCCTTGACTGTCATATGTGTAGCAAATATTTGCTGCCATATTATCTTTGGCACCTTGTGGTAGGGTCTGACAGGGGTGTGTGTACGTGTGTGCACGAGGACTGCTTAGAAGTATTTAATTTCTGTGCAGTCAAATTCATTCAACAAATATTTATTGAGTACCATAATTTCCCATTACTGTGCTAAATGAAGAAGTAAAGTGAATAAAGGTAAACTCTGACAACTTTACTCTCAGAGTTCCTGGCTGTGATGCTATGATTAGCAAGGGCATCCCTCCTTCCAATTATAAAAATACTTACCTTTTCATGTAGGTCTGTACGTATTTCTGCTTATTTCTTATTTTGCATTAAACTGCTTGCCACATCTGGGATTTATTTTGGCCAAAAGAGTGAATTAGAAATCTCTTTGTTTTTTTAAAGTGCAGGGGAGATAGTGTCCCTAAGCTCATTTGCATGCCCCAGGGACTTCATACCAGTGTTTCCAACTCCCACAGAGACAGGACCCTGCTGTGCAGCCCAGGCCTTTGTGAAGCCTATGCCTTCATAGTTTGCTGGAGGGAAGTAGAGGCATCCCAGATTCTTTGTGGTTTTTCCTAAGAAGGATAAGGGTCCCTGCTGCCTACTTTGATTAAACTTCCAGGCCTATGACAGGATGAAAATCCTCCCCCAGTTGCTGCAACTCTCTGCCACGACCCTCCTGGCTGTCCCCAGTGAGGCTCCAGCCATGTCTGCCCTTTCTCTCTCTCTCAGTGGACGTGGCCTGTCTGTGCACAGTTGACCCCTCTGACCACTCATCAATTCCCACAGGGGCCTCTGACCCTGGTTTAAGGACACCTAATCTTCCTTCCTTGGTGCTAACTACCCAACAAAAACCATGTCCATCTGTACTCACAGGCAGCCCTGTCTTGTTCCAGAGTTTGCAGTCCCAATTTGAAATTTAGTTTAGAAAAGCCAGACACAGAACAGGCAACCCAGCCTGCAGGTGCATTCTTATTAACCTGAAAGTGCTTAAGGCAGGCAGCTACCTCCCCCCTGGAGTGCACACAGCACCCAAGGACTGACATTCCTCTCCTGGCATTTCCCAAGTGGGGTCTTCAGGCAAAGACTTGACATACTGCAGTCTGCATTACTTACTGAATAAATACAACTCCTTTAGATTTCGCATTCCCTCCCCTTTCACCCCTGCCAGGTGCAAGTTACCCCCCCTGGCCCCACATTCCTGGGGAGTCCCCGTGCATAAAGTACCACCTTTAAGGACCTGACACCAAGCAAGGTGCGGCTTACACCCCTGGCGTTGTCCTCAGCAGCTCTGTGCACCATGAAGAATTATTATGAATCAAATTCTCTTTCCCCACTGACTTGCGTGAACATTTCAGGGAAGCATTATTCTCAGCAGTCACTGGTCTTTAGGAAGCAGTCACTGGTCTTTCATCACTTTTCACGAAATGAGCTCCTGATTGCTCAGCAATGGAGGAAACAGCGTCCCGGCCCATGAGAGAAGCTCAGATACGACCAGGGAGACGGACACGCAAACAAGTGAAATGCCACTCGCCATGCAAAGAAGATGGGAGACAGGACTCCCAGTGAGCAGGTCTTTAAGAACAAATACTTCTAGTTCCGTGAAGTGTGAGTCGAGGCTCAGAGCGTGAGCTAAGAGGTCGCACTCTCCTGGGCTGGATCAAGTATCCCCCATTTGTAAGTCAGGGACCTTAAGCTTTTAACTCCTCCAACTTCAGCTTCCTTTTCAATAAACCGGGAATAATGACAAGTCATGCTTAACATTCGGGGATGTTTTGTGAAGCAGGGGAGACAAGACAGAAACAGTACTTAGCGTGGACTCAGGTAAATACTAAGCTTTTATAAACACGGGCCGCAAGGCCGGGCACGGAGGCTCACACCTGTAATCCTAGCACTTGGGAGACCAAGGACGGTGGATTGCCTGAGCTCACAGGTTCCAGACCAGCCTGAGCAAGGGCAAGACCCCGTCTCTAAAAAACACCTGCTTAATGTGGCAGGCGTCTGTAGTCCCAGCTACTTAGGAGGCTGAGGCAAGAGGAACACTTGAACCCAAGAGTTTATCTGTGGCTAAGACGCCACAGACTCTACCAAGGGTGACCAAGTGAGACTCTGTCTCAAAAAAAAAAAACACAGGCTACAATGGTGGTTATTACTTAGTGTTAGATGGTTATCCCTTTAGTAAGGCGTGGACTGGGAAAGAACCTTTTCATAAAGTAATCAGCATCTGATACCAATTTGGTGGGGGGCCTGAGTCTACACGCTGGGTCAGGGTCAGGATCAAGGTCAAGGTCAAGGTCAAGGTCAGAAAAAGTCCAGCAGCACCAAGAGGAAGGTCCACAGAGCTCAGAGCTGCCGGGAAGCTGTGCCTATTAAAAACCCAGATTAACAAACTGTGTTATACGCACACCATGGAATGATATTCAGCCATAAAAGTCACAGACTTTACATCTTTGGTGTTTACCTGGGTGGAGTCAGAGCACATTCTTTGTGAAGTATCACAAGATGGAAAGTATCCAGTGTCCTCAATACTAATATGAAACCAGGAGATGAACAACTATAGGTCCACATGAGAAAACACAATTGAATTTAAAGGGGGAGGTGGGAGAGGGCGGAGGACTGGTGGGACACATTCTCACTAATGTGCATGGCGTGAGGGAGTTCGGCTCGACTATGACGTGAACTATACCTTAGAAATGCAAATAATGTAACCTAATCATGTGTACCCCACATATGAATCTAAAATTTAAAAAAAAGAAACCTGAGAGTGAGGACAGTCCCTCAGCCAGGAGGTAGACTTCCAGGATAGGACCTCAGGACCCTGCCTCGGGGACCCATCTTACCAAATTCCACTGAGATTTGCAGACCAGAGCAAGCCTGGGATTATGAGACCCACGTCCATCCCCCGTATCTTGCTGAGATTCCCAGACCAGGGACAGCCTTGAGTCAGGAGAATCCCCTTCTGCCCTGCGGTGTCAGTGGAAACTCAAACCCACCACAGGGAAATATCTCTAGGGAGAATAATTAGAAATAATCTAAGAAATTCTTTAGAAAAACGTTAGCCTCTTTGGCAAAAAACAACTAGCTCCAAGTGTAAGGTTGGAAGTGCTTCCCGAGGGAATGCTCTCTTGGATTTGGCTCCTAAACCCCTTTCGTGGGTGGGGTCATGGGCTGGGTCCACAGCCCTTGAACTTGTAGACACTCTGAGGTCAGTCACAGGACGGTCACGTCACCTCATTTTCACTCTGTCCCCACCCTTCTCTTGCCCTGCACTCTGCAGCCCCCAGAGCATGGATTTTCACCAAACTCTTGCTGGATAGGAGTTAATCAAGGCCAAGGGGAATTTGAGGCTCTGAAGACCTTTCTCGTCTAGCCTTAAGGTCCAGGAAAACCAACAGAGGACAAGTGTCTGGAGAAGGGTAAGTGGCTACTTAACACAAATAAAAGGCACACAGACCTTTCAAAAAATACATGGTACCAGACGCATCCTGTGTAAATAAGTTTTAAGCAAAATCTGTAATGGTGAAAGAAAATGTTTTAAAAATCCACAATTTTGGATATTTGAAGATAAATGCAAAGTCATATTCTTTAAAAATGCTATATGACATCTTAGCACTCATATATATAAAGATATATGGATGGCTGGGTAGATGGGTGGATGGACGGATAGATGGGCAGGTTTATTTCTGTTGTCTGAACAGATAAGCCCTCCAAAAAGAGCAGACACTGCATATAGAAACATGCTTTTCTATTGATCGAGATTATATTATTAGAGATGAGCTTTTCTGGGAAAAGAGGTGGTCTTTAAATATATCAAGCAACATGAAATAATGTAGCCATTTATTAAGATTCTATATTTTAAGTAAAAACGAGAACTCTATTTAAATGGCATTTGGGGGGGAAAAAAGGGAAAGAAGCACCAAATATGAATGAAAAATAGCCAGGCTTATTTTTATTCTTGGCACTGTAACCTAAAGGCTCAAGTGAAAACAGCAAGGATGACTCAGTGGGGCAGGATGGTGCAGGCAGGAGTCCCCCTGCCCCGCAGTTTCTAGCCACCCAGAGTGCCCGAGAGACTGCAGCCACAGACCTGGGCGTCCAGCCGTGGGACTCCGGTGTCTGACCCAACCGTCCAGCGCCTCATACCCCCAGCGCTCAGCTCATCTGGAACACAAACTCCAAGAAAGGACCCAGCGCCTGGAACGTTAAGCATTGGTGTCTGTCTTCAGCAGTTAATATTCTTCTATCAGCTGAAGGGGAGGGCAGTTTCTCCAGCCATCAAACTACATGAGTAAGTGAGGCACGCTCCCAGCTGGTCACATATGGCTGATGGGGACGCAGCTGAAAACTCAGCAAGTGAGGCTCGTGGGGCTGTCTGCAGAACCCGCCTCCCTGGGGCTTGCAGGTGAGTTTCTGCAGAAGTCTGGAAACGCACACACAGCACCACGGGCAGACCCGCACCTTCCCACGTGAGCGCAAGCTCAGATACCTTACACACACACACACACACACACACACACGAAGGTGTCTCGTTTTGGGAAAGTCACGTCTTAAAGTACAATAGTCCCACAGAACTCAGAGTCCCTGCCGCTCCCTGGCACACCACCTTGCTGTGCTCCTGTTGGGGGCCACTCGGGTGTGGCCCCATCTCCACCAAACGGAAAGCACGTGGGAGCAGCAGTGAGCACCGAGCTGCATTTTCATGTCTCTTTTCATACGAGGGACGCGTGTCACATTTGAGTGCCTTCACTTTTTAGAAAGGAAGGAAACGTGGGCTCGACTCGAAAGCCTCCTCTGGTGAGAAAGATTACCAGGCAACAATAGAGTGAGATGCGTCCGAAGCGGCCCCTTTCTCATCCACGCTGGACGCGGCCCCTGCACGCTGGGCCATTGTGCCGAGGACTGACCCGGGAAGCCTATGGGTGGCTTGCGCATGGTGTGATGAAATGTAAATGCGGCAGAAAGGTCACCACAGAGCCATCATTACCATTGTGGAACTCTGGCCACTCTGCCATTCGAGAGTATCACCGATGGCTGGAACCATTCATGGGCCTCTCAGGTACACACACCTGGGGGCACAGCCACGACTGGGGCGTATTATGGCTGCCGGTGTGTGTGTGTCAACACCGCAGACAGGGAACGGGGGGGGGGGCAGAATTTGACACATAACCCCCTGCCTTGGAGAGAGCATCAAAACTCTGAGACCAGCTCTCCCCGTGGGCTCCTGGCCTTGCTCTGCAGCTGAGGCCACGCAGGGGGCAGGACACAGCCAGCTGTGCCCGGTGACAGAAAAAGAGGAGATGCCAGCACCTGGCCTCACGGACTGGTGGCAGGACACCCTTTGCCTCCACCCCGTGTGGCTCTAGCTCGCCCTAAGGACAGCACCTATCCCTGCCCTTGTATCCACAGAAACCTTCAGCGTTTAGTGGCCTCGAAAGATCCAGAACGGTGCCGTCCGCCTCTACTGCTGTGCCTCCTGAATGCCATCTCCTTCCCCTACCTGCTCTGCTGCCTGCCCCCGTGCCTTCCCAGAACGATGGACGGAGGGCGTGGGGCACTCAGTTAACTGGCTTGCACTGTCCCCTCCTCTGAGCTGCCCCCTCGGCCAGAGGTCGTCAAATCTCAGCTCACAGGCCGGCAACAGGACGAGGATGATCCTCCTCTCTCCCCAAGGAGGAAACAGCAAGTGCCTTACAGGGATGCTTGCAAAGGACCACAGTGTCCCAAAGAGAGCAGGTGAGGCTGCTGGGGAGCGGAGGGGGGGAAGCTTCGTGGAAGAGGTGCCATCCAGCAGCTCAAACCTTAAAGGATGGGGGGAGTTGGACGGAGAAAGCAGAGGGTGCAGAGAGAGTGAGGCATTTCCCAGTGGCCCAGGGCTCATCGTGCGGGGAAGCAGAAGAGCGGGGAGAGGAAAGGCCCCAAGATTCAAGTGCGCCTGACACCCAGAGGCCAGAGTCCCCAGGAGCCCCAGGAGAGTGGACATTCCCTCGATATGTTCATCCAACAAATTCCTGAGTGTCTGCGCTGCGCCTAGCCCGGACCACATCCGGCCATCCTCCTGGAGGCTGTGGGCAGGGCGCAGAGTATTCACTGCAACCAAATGCTGATGCTTTGGAGGACAGGACAAGGCACGCTGTCCATTGCTGACCACATCTCCTGGCCTCCCCAGCCCCCTGCCCTGGGGGCTCTTGCTGTGTGTTTTCCCTCCCCGAGTCAGACCCCTCCTGCTCTGCCACCACCCAGCAGGCTACCTCGCAGGGCACCCCAGATACGGGAGCTAAAGGGAATTTCTTTAATCAGGGACCCCCGTATAGGGGACTGAGACTAAGCTGGGACACTGGCCCCAAGTTCTGTCTCGGCCGTGCAACCTTGGACAAAGCCCTTCTGCCCGGCAGGCCTCAGTGGCCTGTCCGTGAGAGACTGCATTTGCATGCCCTCTCTCCATCCGATGAAGCTCAGATTCTGCAGTTGGCATCTGATGAAGCAAACACCCACGGGTTTGCTCAGAGGCTGGCGCCGCTCCCTTCCAGACCTCCTTCCTCATCCTCCCTTCCCGGAACAGCGCGAGGCTCCCACGTTGCTCTAATTCTCTCATTTATCCAACGAAAGTTCATGAAATGCTGATGGGGTCCCAGAGATCACTGCAAGGACGGAACCCCAGTAAGCACATAAAACCTCCTCCTCCTCCTGGACCTCAACAGCTTTTTTCTCATGCCATAGAGTCTTTTTTTATATATTATTATTATTTTTTATTTTTACTATATACATGTGTTAATTAGGTTTCCACGTTTTGACTTCACAGAATTTAAAATTCTTAAAATTAAATAACAATAACAATGTTTAAGATAAGGACTAGAAAACGAAAACCACATAAAGAATGAACGGAAATAAATACATTCCGAAAAGAAAACAGATGATTACTGCATCAAAAAAAAAAAGAAGTTAACTGATGACTTCATATTGAGCCTCAGAGTCAAAGCATTCTATAATAGACATACTGTTGTTTGACAATGTGAACGTTACTTTCTTGGCGTTATTATTATTAATATTGCTTAATATTTTGATGCCACAGAGTCTTAAACTTCCTGTCTCTCCGAGGAGGCCTGGAGGATAGTGGCATGGTTCAGTAATGTAATACATAAAGCACAAACAGTTTACGTGGTTCACTCAATGCCACAGCAGTATAAAAACAGCTGGTAAGAGCTTCTTAAAAATGGCTTCTACCCCCGAGCCTAGTTCATGGTCACCTGCTGAATAACTTTTGGCTAAACTGTTTACTCATAGGAAATACCCAACGAACCTATTCTGCCATGCTTGGTGGAACGTTGCCAAAAGGTCTTCTTTGAGAAGACCCTCAAAGAGGCTCCAGGAAGATAACTTTGGCCTTTGCTCCGGCCTCCCATTCTTGCGCTGTGGGTCAGGACAGAAGGATGAAAGGATGGAAGTCCCTACAGAACGGACCCCCGACTGCAAACTGAGCCCAAAGTCCACGTGGGCTGGGGCACAAGCATAAACACAGCTCGCACCTCGGAAGCCAAGCTAACTCACTTGTCATTCCTTCCAAAGAGCAGGTGCATCCCAGCCTTCCGTGGTGCCTTCAGAGTACAACTTGTAAAAAAAAAAAAAAAGGAGGAAGGGCTACATGAATGTACAAGCCAGAGCAAGACGCCCAGTACTCTCAAGGGGTCCAGGGCTCCTGGGGACAACAGCAGCTCCTGGGGTGCAGACTGAACGCTGGTTGGGACACTGGTAGTGGCTCTAATGGCCCAGGCATAACTGCTTGTCACCACCACTTCTCCGCCTGCCCTCTGTGCAGATTTCCAAGCCAATTCCCTTCTCAACTCAGAATCAAGTATTTGGATTTTTTTTTTTTAAAGATAATGTTTCTACACAAAATGAGTTATCTGCACCTTCTGGACGTTTTAAAAAATATTTTAAATGTAAGTCATTTGTACTTTGTGTATTACATTACTGAACTGAGCCTACTTTATTGTGCCTCCTCGCAGACAGATAGAAATTGTAGGCTAAGCTGTAGGAGATACCACAAGTAAAGGTTTAGGGTGATTTTCTCAGATTTCAGTAAAATAGTGCAACATGAAGAGAGGTGTGGGGTTGAGGAGAAAGTCAGGTAACCCTCACGTCTTCTGTCTGTGCAGAGACGGCCCCTCTGTGGGCTTGGGAAGAGCTGAAAACTTCCAGGTATGAGGAGAATCAGGGGAAAGCAGAGCTCAGTTTATTATGGATGCTCAACCCATCACTTCTGCTTCACGCTCAATATCCAGAATTTTCTGGAGCCCACAGGGACCTCCTATCCAGGACCGGATGCTGGGAAACCGCCACCGAGCAGAGCTTAAGAGACCTCAAACTCATGATGTGGCCTTCCCAAGTTTTTCAGAACTTCTGTGGTCAAACATGGCCAGACTCTGTATATGTGGGGACAGAGATGGTTCCAAAGAAACCTCAGTCCCAGGACAAATGCAGCCAGTGGTGGAAGAGTCTGCATTCCCACCACCCGGATTCTCTAAAAGGCTCCAGATGACGGGTTTCCTTCTCTTGGTCTGTGTGTCTATGAAATGAGCCTTTTAATCCAGCAAAGCCTGTCACATCTTCAATTCCTGTGCTAAATAAAACAACAAAAAGTGAATTAGTGTTGCATTTGTAATGGGCATTAGAGAAAAAAGTCTGGATGTAAGTCTGTTGAGCCCACCGCTCGCTCACCTCGTTCTCAACACGGGCACGCCTGTTTCTAAAGCAAGCCTTACATTTTCTCTCACAAAGGTTTGACGTTCGCTAAAATGTCAGCTAAAGCTGCCAATAAATACTTACGGCTGGCAACTGGGCAGGGGAAGGAGGGTTAGTTACTACACAGGTCTTCATTAGGACACATACAGGAGGGGAAAAAAAAATCTTCTAGAACATAAGAAATCAAAGTCATGCCGGCTGCCCAGAACTATGTGCACAGAGGGGTGGGCAAAAAAAAAAAAAAAGAAAAGAAAAAAAGTGAGTAATAGCAAGGGAGATATTTAAGGAAAGCAATGATTGAACTTTAAAAAAATACTGCAGACTCAAAATGCTGGCGGCAGACTGGCTGCTATTTTAACCAAAGCTGCTGATTTCTGAGAGGTCTTCTGCTTTTATATACTTGCGTCTTGCAAATGTTGGGCGTTCTGGCGCTGAAATAGGTGTGGCCGACTCTGAAATTCAAGCTGTGGGCAGTGTGTGGGCTGTGAACCCGGTGCTGATAGGGCTGGCTAGTCAGAAGCGAAACTGGCTAGTGAGAAAACTACTACAGTATGTGCTTTATCTCCAGCGCATTTAAAGGATTTACCTATCTATCCCGCTGCAGACCCACTCATTGAGTAAGAGCCAACAGCATATGACTGTGTTAATTAATCTGCTATTGTGAGTAAAGGAACAGCTGCACTGGGCTCGAGGATACGTTGTCACAAGAAAACAATGTAATGTTAAGCCTCCGACTGCATATTCTGTTACAAAGAAGGTTTATGAGAAGTTAAATTCATAAATCACAGATCGTTTTTTAGAATAATAATAATAAATAATATCTGACCTTTAAAAGGGAGGTTTGAGTGTTCTTAATTTCGCCTTGAAATATGTTCTGATATACGATACTTAGGCTTCAACCCCGATTCTTTGTTTTGAAAACAAACATTCCCCAGAAATGACGGGAAGGGGGATGAAGCTATGGAAATGACCTCTGACTGTACGAGATACATGCCATTGTGGCGCTCACAAAGATCAGAGCCCAAAATATCAAGTTAAAAGAAAAACTTGTTGGCATGCCTCCAATGTCTCATATAATAAAAACGCAATTTCTAATACTATGCAGAAAAATGGAGAGAAAGGGGACATTCATTATGGGAAACACATATTATTTACATGGGCTTTATCTTCCTTTATGCAGATAAGGCACAGGGAACACTCTCTGTCTAATTAACATTCCGTGTCCCTCCTTGATCCAACCTTCCCACCCCCACCCTCACCCAAAATACAGCCGATATTCTGTGCCCAGCCTCCGTACGCATATCCCGTTAGTGAGTAAGGTGCAGGGCGATAGACTTAGACAAAGGGAAATAAAATCTTGTGTTGTGCTACTTAATCCAGAACAATAAACTGTAGCAAAAGTCAGGGGGGGAACACAAGACTGATCAAGGCACAGAAAGTTGAACTATGGCTAACAGGGTTTCAGGAAGGATAATACTGTCTTGTATATCTTTGAAGGACTCAGACTGGAGGAGTCCGCAGGGGTTTGACCTAAGTAGTGCGTGGACACCGGGTCCCGAATCTGTGATCTCGAGCACCTCTTATTTTAAAAGAATTTTTTGTAGTCTGTGGCCTCCATGTTCTTCAGTTTCTGTTCTCCTCCATCTTTATATGAAAAATGCATTTTAGAAAAATAAGGCAACCACTGTTTTGCCTTTGGGATGGGGAGGGGGGAGGTAAAATGGGGCCGATCTGTGAGGCTCCTTCCCTTTGTTCTGAGAGATCACGACAAAGTGAAGCTATTTTTAGCTATAGATCGGCATTGTATCACCAGGTACGTGTATCGACCCAGTAACTGGAGGAGGACTCTGGAGGCCCCCGCCCCCCAACAAACACTATGGTATCATCGGCTGCGGAAGCTCAGACACCCCAGGAACACAAACTCGGAAGAATAATCTTAACCTAGAAAAATTTACTGAACAGGAGACGGAAGGCCCCTGGCTTATTCTGTTCACCTTGTGCCATTAAAGGGACAATATGCCTGGAATGCTTTTCTTCCTGAAAGTTGCTTCTCTTAGTTGCCATTTTTAAAAACGTTCAAGGGTAGGGAAATTGCAATTATCCCAAACACGCTGGCCCTTGAGTCAGGGACACAACTGGACGTTTGTTTGCTTTTTCGCCTCAACCACTTTAAAGTGTCTCTAAAGGGCCTTGGTAGATGCTCTGCATAGCCAAACCCCCTTCTGATTGGATTTTGTGCACATACCCCACCCCACCCTTCATCCTTATTTCTATGTCCCCAGTGCCTGCCCACTTCTGTCCTCTACTCACACCCCCAAGGACAGCTTTGCCCGATAAGCAGCTGGCCAATTAGTCACTGGGGTAGGGGCCCGACAAACAAAGTCTTCATTATTACCGACTTCTACATTCTTCCTTCCAAATCCTTTTTTTTTTTTTTTTACATTAAAATTTAAAAGCCCATCTTTTCTTATACCAAAATAAAAACCCTTTAGTGGGCAATCCCAAATACTTGACATTTCCCAGGACTGTCCCAAAGCAAAAGGCATCAGAAACTTGGGAAGCCTAAGGACATACTTAGGAGAGAGTGCCCTTTGCATAACAATAGCGCCTTATTTCTGCTTACAGGAAGAGTCTGTGGGAGAAGGGAGAAAATGCCCACTGCTGGCCAGCACTGAGGTTTCATTCTCCAAGTGTTGGATGTTATCTTGATGGCAAGAGGGAGGAGTCTCCAGGGACCCCGCAACGTTGACACTTGAGAGCAATATTGAAATCGGGGTGGCTCATGTTCCGTTTCTATGACAAGTTAAGCAAGGATTCAAGTTGGCCCCGTTCCTCCAGAGACCCCTGTTTTCCCATCTGTAAAATGAGGACCTCGATGGTGATGAAGACCCCCTCCCAGAAGAAAAGAGGGTCTGTAAACTCTAAAATGTTCATTTTGAATATTTATGACTCTTTTATCCTGATTGGAGAAAACTTGCCTAATAAGATATTCCTTCTGTTGCTAGCCACGGGGAGTCCACCCACCCTTCTGGGGCTCATCAAGAAAGAAGGTGTGTGAAGATTGTGTTTACCCAGCCACAGAATTATTCTCTGGTCTAACAAGTGGTCAACTTGGTTAAAAAAAAAAAAAAAATTATTGGCCATGTCTTTTACCCTCCAATAATCAGTGTTTTTTTGCTGCTGGTTTGCATGTCCTGGGACTAAGTAAGAAGAGCTTCAAAAACCCAACTCAATTAAAATATACGTTAAGTACCTATGAGGGCCTTACTAGACCCTTTTAGGCTTAAAGCGCACGTGTGGGCTTAGGATGTACATGGATCGTGATGAACATTTTGAGATACACAAAAATCAGGAAACGTAAAATCTGAGCTCCTGGAAATAAATGAAGCCCGCTCAGCAACAGGCGCAAGCGGAGCAAGCTGAAACTTACAGGCGTGGATCAGAAAGGACGCTGCCCACTGGAAGTGAAACCATGGCCCATAACACAGTCTGTCTCAAAACTTTCATAGTGACCCCCATATCAAACAACAAAGTCTGCACCCTGTGAGAATTTATAAAACAGGACAAAGCAATAGAGACTCAAGTGCTGTGGTGGCAATTTGAACTCTATCATACTTCTTAGCTGCTTAAACAACATTTTACATTTTATTTATAAAAGTAATTGCACACCTGTTGTAGAAATTTGGAAAATAGACCAAGGAATAAAAAAGAAAATGAAAATCGCTTCTGACTCTACCACCTGACTCTGACCATTACTAATACTTTTATAGACTTCTTTTGAATCATATTTATTTAACTGTGATTAAAAATACCCAATTCAAAGTTGGGCTTTGGGGGGGGACAGAGTTAATACTTTGCATGAAATATCTTAACAGTGAAATTGTTTTCTCTTTTGTCTTGTGATTTTTTTCGAGGTGAAATTCAAGTTTTTGTGAATAGTACTATTATAAAATATAGTATAAATATAAAAATTCAAGTTTTTGTGAGTAGTGCTATTATACCCATCTTGAGTGTCTTGCTTATACTGTATCACATCAAACCTTTGTTTGATTCTTAATAAACTGTTCACTTGTTAAAAAAAAAATACCCAATTCAAATATAAACAAAATAGAGATTGTGTACAGTTTGATATTCTGTTTTTTTCTCAACATGATATTGTCAGTGTGTTTTAATGCTGTTATTCTTCAATGCATGATTTTTTTGTTTGTTTGTTGTTTGCAGTTTTTGGCCAAGGCTGGGTTTGAACTTGCCACCTCCAGCATATGAGGCTGGCGCCCTACACCTTTGAGCCACAGGCGCCGGCCCAATGCATGATTGTTAATGGCAGCAAAGAATCAGAGTTATAGGGGGCTGGAACTTCCTTTGTGCCTGTGTGTTTTTGTTTCAATCTCCTGCTCAGCTGAGCTCCCCAGGAGGGATGGGCCTTGCCCCCTTGGGGTTTGGGACAGTGTCTTGGTGACATATTTCTTCACAGACCCAGTCTAAAAGAGAACATCAGACATGGATTTTGGAGATCTCTGCCCCGGAGCTCCGACAAGGGGGTTGGTCTTCCCGGGACACAGTGTACAACATCCTGACTTTCTGACATCTATTCTTTGTCAAGAAACCTCAGCTAGCAGCGATAGCACTTAAAAGAGATTCTAACGCTGCGGGAACTTAAAGTAATGTCTAAAATGAGGAACAATAATAATTCAACAAAAGCTGAATTTAAGAGCACTATTAAAGCCATAAGCCGATCTCCCAACAGAAAGAAGACATCTTGCTAAAAACCACATGAGCAGCCAAATGAAGCGTTGGCCACTTATCTCCTCCACGGAGAGAAGAAAGTCAGAGACGGCCACGCATTTACAGCTCAGAGCCCTCCTGACACAGATTCCTTGAGCACGCCCTTCAACCTGCCCTCTGCCCCTTGCTTTCTCTCCTTTTAGCAAAGGGGGGGAAGAGTTAATACCCTACGGAAGTGCTACGTGATTCAGTGCTGGGAAGGGTCTGCTGAGACTCTCAGATTTTTTTTTTTTAATATACGAAATAGCTAAATAGTTTTCCTTTTTGAATTTTTTAAATTAATGATAAGACTCACTCCTTGTGGCATGAAAGAAATCACATCTCATCTGGCGAAGGACTAAGGGAGAAAAAGAAAACATCTCCGAATTCCAGTGACGGACTGGAAGAGCCCCATGGAGTGGGGAGGCTGTGATGGGCGCTTCTCGAAGCCGGGCTTAGGAGAGCCCAGCAGTGAGGGGAGGAAGCAGGTGTCAAGCCTCTGCAGAGCCTCAGACGTTCACTGATGAAGCCCCAGATGGAAAGGAACAGGGGCCGGTGGCGCCTGTGGCTCAAAGGAGTGGCGCGCCAGCCCCATATGCCAGAGGTGGTGGGTTCAGACCCGGCCCTGGCCAAAAACTGCAAAAAAAAACCCAAAAACAAACAAGAAAAAAAAGGAACAGGGGCACTCAATGTGCATACTAACTGGTATTATGTAGCATGTTTGTATCCGAGCTAGGTCCACCTATAGGAACACCAGGTAGGTCTGGCGACGTTCACCCTTCCATACCTGCACAGAAGCAGATGTCAGATTCCCTCAAGAAGAATTAAACAGGACTCAGGGACATCCAAGGCAAGTGATGCCCCCAGAAACTTGTGAGGTGCCGTGGCTGCTGGCAAGGCCCTAAATGAGCTGGGTAGTATTTCTGGAGCAAGTTGCATCCCGATATTTTAAGCTGAGAGTTTTATGGCTGCTGAAACCATACAGTTGAAAAGGAAATTGAACAGCCTTCTCTCTAAATCATCTGATTTATAGAAATTGAAATTGATTCATATAATTGGAGACCACTAATTATAGGAGTTGAAGAAGAAAGATTGTATGCCAAAGTTCTAATTGCTGAACTATCAAAGTTAGTCAAGATTTGTTTCAGGGAAGGGAGAAAATTGTCATTTTCTACGGGATGCCAAGGGATGTGATCGCTGTGCTAGCTTACTGGTTTCTCTTTGGTCCTCATTTCAGGCTTTTTTGAAGAAAACAATATGTTTGACCTTCCGGAGATGTACCGGGGGTTAAGTTTTCTGATTCTCTCTTTTTAAAATTTTTATGGAAGCTATATCATACACCATAAAATAAGTGGATGAGACAGAGAGAGAGACTAGGAAGGCCTTCACAGTAATTATTTCTGCTTCCCCCAGAGCCGGGCTGTGCACATCTTTTCACTGGTCCCTGTTCCTGGTCCACATTCAGCTGAGCTTCCTTCCTGCGCCCTTGTGCACACACCTGAAAACCATCATCTGAAGGAGCTCTACTTCCACGGAACGCCCCAAGGCCATATACCAAGCGCAATTCCTATCTTAATTTTTGATACTTTAAATGTTGCTATAATGAAATGTTTCCATGCAAAAAGCTTTCTCCTTACTTCAGATAAATTTCTTAAAATAAATTCTCAGAAGCAGAATTACTAGGTCAACAAGTTTTGGTTTGGGTTTTTTTTGTTTTTTTGTTTTTTTTTTTAAGACAAAGTCTCACCCTGGGTACAGTGCCATGGTGTCACAGCTCACAGAAACCTCAAACTCTTGGGCTCAAGTGATTCCCTTGCCTCAGCCTCCTGAGTAGCTAGGATTATAGGCACTCCTCATAATGCCTGGCTAGTTTATCTGTGTTAAGTAGAGACAGGGTTTCATTTTTGCTCAGGCTGGTCTTGGACTCTTGAGCTCAAGGGATCCTCCTGCCCCAGCCTCCCAGAGTGCTGGGATTACAGGCACCTGCCAGGACACCCAGTTCATTATTCTGCTTTAAGTAGAGGCAGGATCTCACTCTTTCTCAGACTAGCCTCAAACTCCTGAGCTCAAGGGATCCTCCTATCTCAGCCTCCCAAAGTGCATGGATTACAGGTGTGAGCCACCATGCCTGGCTGTGTCGACAAGGTGAACGCTCCTGACAGGTACTGACAAAATCCGTGACAGCAGCTTTGCCCATCTAGAAAACCAACAGCATTGGAAGTCCTGGTTCCCTGGACCCTTGGCAGCGGCGGTTTGGGGTTCTAATATCTGTTGTAATTCAATAGACCAAAAATGGCAATGGGCTCTTTATTTAAGTGTGCAATTTTTAAAGGCTAGAGCAGATGAGCTCTGTTCCCTAGGGGTAGCTGTTTCATCTCCTCTTAGGTGAATTACCTCTCCCTTTATCTGAGCCAAGGAAATGTTTGGAGGCCTTAGCACCAAGTAGACAGAAAGCAGGTGAGTGATTATGGAAAACACATCGGCCCCTGTGGATTGAGAGCCCCCCGCTCTCCTGGTAAATGAAGCGACACCACCCTGGAAGTGCACCCTGGAAGTGGCCCTCTCCCGAGCACGGAGCAGCCTCCTCAGCCCCCTCTGAGCCCACCTTCTCTCTATCGGGTCTCCAGCTTGGCAAATATGATAAAAGCAGCTTAGAACATCTTTCTCAGAAATTTGATTTTTTTTTTTTGCTAATGAGGTAGACTAAATTAAGAAAATAAAAACCTGAAAAATGACATTAATTTGGAACAATTAAACAAAACCAACAATAGTTTGATTTTCTACTCTACAAACCTTGTAGCACTTGACAAACAAAGTAATTAATCCTCATAACAAAGAAAAGATAAGGTCCCTTTCCTGAGTCCCAGAAAAATGAGGAGCCATTGCGATGAGTTTCACAGTCTTTCCTAAAGAGACCGAGAGAAGACGGAAGGAAGGAAGATAGAAAAGGAGGGAAAAAGGGAAGGGAGGGAGGGAGGGAGGAAGGAGGGAAAGAAAAAAGAAAGAGAAAGAAATAAAGAGAGAGGGGAAGGAGGGAAGGGAAGGGAGGAAGGAAGGAAGGAAGGGAGGGAGGGAGGAAGGAAGGAAAGAAGAAAGAGAGAGAAATAAAGAGAGAGAAGAAGGAGGGAAGGGGAAGGGAAGGGAAGGGAAGGGAAGGGAAGGGAGGGAGGGAGGGAGGAAGGAAGGAAGAGAGAGAAATAAAGAGAGAGGGGAAGGAGGGAAGGGGAAGGGAAGGGAAGGGAGGAAGGAAGGAAGGAAGGAAGAAAGGAAGGGAAAGAAAGAAGAAAGAGAGAGAAATAAAGAGAGAGAGGAAGGAGGAAAGGGAAAGGAAGAGAAGGCAGGGAGGGAGGAAGGAAGGAGGGAAAGAAAGAAGAGAGAAATAAAGAGAGAGAGGAAGGAGGGAAGGAAGGGCGGGAAAGAAAGAGAGAGAAATGGAGAAAGGAGGGAAGGGGAAGGGAAGGGAAGGGACGGGAGGAAGGAAGGAAGGGAGGGAGGGAGGGAGGGAAAGAAGAAAGAGAGAAATAAAGAGAGAGAGGAAGGAGGGAAGGGAAGGGAAGGAGGAAGGACAGAAGGAAGGAAGGGAGGGAGGGAAAGAAGAAAGAGAGAGAGAGGAAGGAAGGAAGGGAAAGAAAGAGAGAGGAAGAAGAGAGGGAGGGAGGGAGGAAGGAAGGAGAAGAAGGGGAAGGGAAGGGAGGAGGGAGGAGGAAAAGAAAGGAAAGAGAGAAGGAAGGCAGGCAGGCAGGGAGGGAGGGAGGGAAACAGAGGATCCATGAGTGGCGGAAGAGAATCGGCAAGGACCCCACGTGCCCTGCACAAAGACGAGCTTCAGCGCAGAGGCCGTCCAGAGCAGGTGGATCTGCGCAGACCCAGGGCAGACGGGTGGGCCCGGTGGGAGGCGAGCTGGGTGTTGATGGCTGAGGGTCAAGGGCACCTTCCAGGGGATGGCAAACACGCTCTGAAACAGCACTGCCCTCTGAACAGACCAAACACCTCCGAATTATGCACTTTGTATGATATGTGAATTACATTTCAATAAAACCCTTACCAAAAGTAAAAAAATAGCTTGAGGGAAACCAGAATGAAGGAAGCAGAACTTTGTTCGCCCAGAGAAAGAAAAAGAAAGGGCCAGAACGGTGACTTGGTATGTTAAAGGAGCCAGATGGGAGGGTGCGCCCCCCACAGCTGAGCTGCAATTTCTGGACCATTCATTCATTCCACAAACAACGCGGAGTGTGTCCCAGGTGGCCAGGTAGGAGGGTAGTGAGAGCAGAGCAGCTGTGAGTGGCCTGGGGTGGACGGGCAGGCTGTGTGCTCCAGAGACCTGAGCGGCAGGGACAGACCCCCGAGGAAGCTGCGCAGGGAGGCAGGAGTCAGCCCAGGGGAGACTGGGAGTGTGGGACAGACATGAGCCAGACCCTGAGGGCACCGTCGGCATGTAAGCGGCATGATCAGATTTGCTGGTTAGGCAGATCTTTTTGAAATTTGGGGGGCACTGATTTGGGAAAGAGAGCAAACTACAGGGCCGTGTTTGAGACAGAAAACCATGACCTACTGGAAAGAGTCACTGGCCGTGGAAACAGTAGGATAAATGCAAGAGGCAGAAAGGGGTCTCCATGGGGGTGTGGGAAGGAGCCACCTTGGCAACGTCCTGGGCATTGTGGGGAGCTGATGCTTGGGGAGGGGTGCAGGGCTAAGGAGCAACCTGGGGGCACAAGGGGCAAGACCCATCTGGGGGCAGCTGTTGGGACTTACTGAATTTGAGGACAGGTGAGGGAGCCCAAGACGCTGGAGCAGGTCCCAGCTGGGACTCTGGAGTGTTTCACAGGTGGGAGAGGACCATGTCCTCCCAGAGGCCAGCTGACCTTGCTAAGGCAGCCTGCAGGCCCAGTGACCTTACATCCTGTTGGTCTCAAAGCACAACTGGTCCAACCCAGAGAAGGGAGGGTACGAGGGACTTAGCACGCAGGTAAGGGAGGGCACTGGTTCCAGTGAGCCGGGCACTGGGCCAACACAGACGCCAACTAGAGCCCCATGTTGGAAGAGGCTGAAGCCCGGCAGGACGGAGGCACATGGTGGCCTGCCCTGGTCCCTAAGAACAGACCTATAAGAATAGGCGAACAGACGGTGTTCCCAGTATTCCCAGGATTCCGGATGTCACAGGAGAGGCCCCGGATGAGCCCAGGGAGGGATGGACAGAAATGGCCTCACTGTGAGCTTGTGGAAGGCCACCCAGATGGGGGAAGAGGTGGCTTACTTCAGACCGAAACTCCCAATTCAACCCACCGAGAGGCTCGTTGATGCTGGCTGAGGGGGACCGTCCATTGGACCTGTCAGCCGGCTTAAAGGCAAGGGTCAGACCTTACTGGGAGGGTATATGCCATCACTGTCACTTGCATTCCTCTGACAACATCTTCACCTGTCTTGATGATAACTTCATGTTCCAGATCATGGAGAATGTAATTAGGGGATTTCTTTTTAACTCTACATTTGTTCTAACGAATGAGGAAGAACTAGAAAATAATCTGGGCATCTACAGTTATGGTGTTAGAGTTCCCCAAACCTGAGTGGGCTAGGCGTGGCAGCACGGGGTCCTCGTGACGGGGGGACTGGTTTCAAGCACAGCGTTTGGGGTTAAACAGACATGGACAGGGGTCCCAGCTCCGGCACTTGCAGTGTGGCACTGGAGAAGTCACTTAACATCTCTGAACCCCTCAGACTCCTGTTTGTCCCCATAGGATAAAACCAGTACCTACCTCACACAGCTGTTATGAGAACTAAGTCCATTTAATAAGTTAGCACGCTGCCTACCATTTCTTTTTAAAGTACTCAATGAATGTTTGTAATTTGCCATTAACCAATGTGTATCCTAAAGTTTAACAAGCCAGGGCTCAAAACACTTGGAGTAAAGACAGGATTTTAAGGCACAGGAGTCCAGGCAAGCGGAAGGTGCTCTCGACAGGGAAAGCTGTCTCTGCAGTCAAGTCCGCGCTTCAGAAAGAGCCCGGCCAGAGAGGAGAGGCCCAGAGAAGCCAGTGTGGCCACCAATCTACGAGATTTGAAAAGAACGTGCTGGGCGTCCATGTCCACAGACAGGCAAGGGCACAGACAGACACATGTGTGCATATACCTACATATCAGTGAATCAATTATTGAATTGATAATTACTGAATAAAACATGGAGAGATAAACGAACATGTTACTCGGGAATCTTAAACATTAAGTGGCTGGGATATGAAATGAACTTCACTTTAACACAGGCCAAGGAAGCAAAATACTATTAAAGAAGCTAAAAAGGCCTTTCTGCCTACGTGCCTTCCTTCTTTCCCTCCCTCCCTCCCTCCCTCCTTCCTTCCTTCCTTCCTTCTTTCCTTCCTTCCTTCCTTCCTTCCTTTCTTCCCTCCCTCCTTCCTTCCCTCCCTCCTGCCACTCCATTCCCTTCCTCCTTCATTCTCTCCTTCTTTTCCTTTATCCCTCCTTCCCTCCCACCTTTTCTTCCTGTCTTATTTATTTTTTGAGGCAGAGTACTCTGTTGTCCTGGGTAGAGTGCTGTGGCATCATAGCTCACAGCAACCTCAAACTCTCGGGCTCAAGAACCCCTCCTGCCTCAGCCTTCTGAGTAGCTGGGACTACAGGTGCCCACCAGCACACTTGGCTGCGTTTTATATTTTAGTGGAGATGGAGTCTCATTCTTGCTCAGGCTGGTCTCAAACTCCTGAGCTCAAGCAATCTGCATGAGCCACCATGCCTAGCCAAAAAGCCCTTTTCAGAAGCTCAATTCAGAGGGGGGAAAAAAAACAGATTGAGAAAGGAACTACAGTCTGTTGTAAGGGGCAGAGCCACCAAGGTGGGGCATCCGGAGAGTAGATGAGATGTTGTGTGCTCAGCAAGCAGAGGGTCCTCAGGGACTCAGGCAGAGGGACCTGTTCACCCAGAGGAGCCTGGGACAGATGGCAGGTCACCAGAGAGAGACCATGTCTGCCCGGCCAGTTTCCCACCTCCTGACCCCCCTGAATTCCAACTCGTGGGGCCAGGAGAGCGTGTACAGACAGTGCTGGAACCTTCTGGTGATATGTGAGGAACTGTGGGGAAACTGGAGTCTAAACCCTTCGGGTCACAGACAGGTGGCCTCAAGACTGATTTTAGCCTGGGTCTTACCTTCTAAAAGAAGTTGGGGGAAACCCAGAAGTGGGAGCAGCCATTCTGTAAGGGCCCAGGGTAGGCTCTATAGAACTGGCCCCATGGGTTGGCGGGACAGGGAGCTATGTTAGACACAGTGCGTTTGCCTTTCCACGGGATTCTGGATTTCCAGGGGGCAGGGGGCAATAGAAAAGAGAAAGGAGAAACTGAAGCAAGACCAAGAAGGGGCTCAGCGGCCAGCTAGCCACCTGTACCCAAAGGGTGCAAATAAAGTGCTGGGGTCACTAGGAAGGGAGGGGGTGGGAGCACACGTCCTGAGGACTGCTTTATCACTGACATGTACAAAACTCCAGAAGGCATGAACAGGACAAGGGGAGGTGGCCGGTGATGGGATGGGGTGTGCAGTAGGCCCCCTAAATGAGAAACTCTCTAAAGCACCTGACCTACTAAGCCACGGGGTGAGTGACAGATGCGATTATAGGAACAGTCATCGGCCTTCTCCGCGTCCAGGCTGAGGTGGAGACAGCTTCCCGGCAGCTACTAGTGTTTCCCTGTACTGCCTGCCCTAGAGTGGGAGCTAGAGGTGGTGTCCAGGCGCCTGCCCTAGAGTGGGAGCTAGAGGTGGTGTCCAGGCGCCTGCCCTAGAGAGGGAGCTAGAGGTGGTGTCCAGGCGCCTGCCCTAGGTTGGGAGCTAGAGGTGGTGTCCAGGCGCCTGCCCTAGGTTGGGAGCTAGAGGTGGTGTCCAGGCGCCTGCCCTAGAGTGGGAGTTAGAGGTGGTGTCCAGGCAGGGGCATTTCCCAAGCTTGCCCGCACGTAGCTGAGCTCTGGCCAGTGGGCCTCGGACAAAGCCAAGTACAGTGCTCCACACAAAGTGCCTGCACCCGCTCCGAGGTCTCTTGCCCCGACAGCTGAGTTTCCCTGCCGTGGGAGACCTCAGGACCTGGGGTGGTGGTCAGCTTGGTCCCTAAAGCAGCGGTTCTCATCCTGTGGGTCGTGACCCCCAGGAACTACATTAAAGGACCACGGCATTAGGAAGGTTGAGAACCACTGTCCTAAAGGAAAGCGCCCATGTCTAACACTGATTGGGTTTTGCGTGAGAAAGCAAAGAAGTAAACTGTTGTGGTCATGACTTCAAGATTTTAGGGTAAATCTGCAACAGCAGCCAGCATTCCCCTAACTAATGTGGGGTCCAAAACTCCAGAGCAGCAGGGCAGGCCTGGGGAGACAGCAGGACTTCGCCGGGCCCTGGGACAGGACTTGAGGGACAAGCCAGTGATAAGGAGCTTCCTGAGAATCACAGAATAAGTGGGGCCCAGACAGGCAAACATGGCCTTGGAGACACAAGATCCCCAAAAGAAAGGGCTGTCAGAGCCCTCACGGGCAGCACATCAGCCAAACCCACAGTCACTGTGCACTCAGCACCTGGTCTCCTTTGGGGTGCAATCAGGAATGACACAAGGTTCCAGGTGTCTGACACTTGTGTCTCGGCCTTGAGAGCATCACACTTGACCTCGCTGGGTGCTATACCACCCGTTTCCTCTAGGGAGCAGGCCCAGGGCCACCCCAGGGCCTGAGGTTACCCAGGGCACACAAACCCGGCTGTCTGGAAGAGAAAACTCAAGAGACGGTGTGCAGGGCCTCTCTGAACTCAGAGCTCAGTTACACGCGGGTAAGCCTAGGAAACGGCCCTGCTGGAGCCCACTTCCAGCCCCTGTAGGGTCCTGGGGAAGCCCGGAAGCCTGTGTGGGCTGCTGTAAGGAGCACGTTTCAGGGCGATTTGGAGGGAGAACGAGAGGGAGTGCCGGCAAGGAGGGGAAGCCCTTCCTGAGTGCCTGCTGGGTGCTGTACTATCTGTTTTGTAGAAGGAAGATAATCATCACCTAATTCTCACAACAGCCGTACAAGGTAAGCACTATTAATCCCCCATACGCACGGGAGGGAACCGGGACTTGGCTCCGGATCCAGCGGGTCGTGTGTGTGGAGTCGGGATTCAGATCAAGCCTGACAAAGCCCGTAGGCCCCGCTAGGAACCCCGTATCCAGAGGGCCCTCTAAGGTCAGTGTTCCCCAGGCTGCCTGGACCTGAGCACCAGGAGGGACAGGGCGCCCCCAGCCTGCCTCTGACCTGAGTGGGGCACAGTCAGACGGCAGAAAGAGTCTCCCCACCCTGAAGCCTCTGCCTGCCAGAAAGCTCACAGGAAGTTCAGATTAAATCAGCCAAAATGACTTCATAGCATATATTTCTTAATATCTGATTTTCAGGGTCAAACATAGAGCTTTGTCCTGGAAAAACACACATACAGAGACACACACACAAGAATTATCCACAAAACAGCTCTCCTGCTTCAATCAGTGAGCCCCTCGCCCGCGCGTGGGACCCCCGTCCCAACCCCTTGCAGGGCTCTGGGATCTGGAGTGAGGTGGTGCTGAGGAGTCAGGCAGCGGCCAACCCCACCTTGTCCTCCACTTCAGAAGTGTTCTTTATCGGGAAGGGAGGGAGGGAGGGAGGAAATAAGGGGAAGGAAGGAAGGAAGGATATAAGGAAGGGAAAAAGGAAGGAAGGGGAAGGAAGGAAGGGAGGAAGGAAGGGAGGGAGGGAGGAAACAAGGGGAAGGAAAGAAGGATATAAGGAAGGGGAAAAGGAAGGAAGGAAGGAAGGGAAAAAGGATGGGAATAAGGAAGGAAGGAAATAAGGAAGGGAAAAAGGAAGGAAGGAAGGGAGGAAATAAGAATGGGAATAAGGAAGGAAGAGGAAGGAAATAAGGATGGGAATAAGGAAGAAAGGGGAAGGAAAGAAGGAAGGGAGCGAGGAAGGAAGGAAATAAGGGGAAGGAGAAAAGGAAATAAGGAAGGAAGGAAATAAGGGGGAGGAGGGAAGGAAATAAGGAAGGGAAAAAATGAAGAAAAGAAGGAAATAAGGGAAAGGAAGGAAAGAAATAAGGATGGGAATAAGGAAGGAAGGAGGGAAGGAAAGAAGGAAGGAAGGAAGGAAATAATGGGAAGGAGGGAAGGAAAGAAGGAAATAAGGGGAAAGAAGGAAGGAAATAAGGACGGGAATAAGGAAGGAAGGGGAAGGAAAGAAGGAAGGAAGGGAGGAAATAAGGATGGGAATAAGGAAGGAAGGAGGGAAGGAAGGAACAAAATAAAGGGAGGGAAGGAAAAAAGGAAGGGAAGAAGGAAGGAAGAAAATAAGGGGAAGGAAGGAAATAAGGAAGGAAGGGGAAAGAAAGAAGGAAGGAAGGGAGGGAGGAAGGAAATAAGGGGAAGGAGGGAAGGAAATAAGAAAGGAAAGAAGGAAGGAAGGAAATAACAGGAAAGAAGGAAGGGAATAGGAAGGAAGGAGGGAAGGAAGGAAGGAAATAGGGGAAGGAGGGAAGGAAGGAAATAAGGAAGGAAGGGAGAGAGGGAGGGAGGAGAGGAGGGAGAAAGGAAAAGAAAAGAAAGGATGTCTAGTTTTCTTCAGTGCCAGAGAAAGCAGACAGGTTTTTATCTCCGTTGAGTAAAAGAACTCTGTTTCCTGACCTGAGGCTCTGACAACAATACACGATCCCCTGAGATGAAGTGAGAAATCACTTTGCCTTTTCTATTCTAGATGATGACAACCACCACCCCACTTGGATCCCCACTTCACTTAAGTCCTTTTATTCTTCAGATAAATCCGAGAGTTTGCTGGGACCGTACCTCGGCCGCTGCCTTCAGCAGAGCTCGGCGGAGATGGCCTCGGGGTCCACAGGGGAGGGACCGGCCCTGGCAGGGAGAGACCCCTGACCCGGCACTCCAGACACATCGTCAGGCTGTCTAGAAGGACCAGCTACTGCTTTCTTCACGCTGCAAAGGAGAGAATTCTCCTTAAAGGGAGATTCATTTGAAAGGAAGCCAAAGCGGAGTTTGTCATGCCTTGGGAGGTTGCTGTTTTATAAAATGTGTGTGTGTTATATGACTCTGCAGAGATTCATTCAACACACCCGGTCCAGCAGGGCTTACTGCTGCGTCATGAATAGCGTGAGAAATGCCTTACTCTTGTGCCGTGGACTATCCTAAGTGCCAGATAAAGCAGAAGCCACCCTTGCCCCGCTGAAGCTTGCACTCTACAGGGAAGACAGATAAGCCTCTTGTCTGTGATGGTCAGGGGCTGACGGAGGGAGGGCTCAGCAGACGTGAGCTTTGACACTGCGTGAGAGCTTTCACGGAGAAGCAGAGAACGTGGGACTCGATGCAGAAGGGACAGCAGTGCCGAGGCCCCGAGCAGGACCCCGCGGGAGCGACTTGAGGAGAGGTGAGCAGAGTGGGCACAGCAGAGCCACAAGACGAGGGTCCAAGAGGCCGGCAAGGCGGGTGACAGCGGAGGAGACGGCAGAAGCATGAGAACTTCTAAGCATTTGTTCCTCCTCTCTGCGTATAGGCCTTAAGAGCCCGCTGAGATGGACCTGTTTGAGAACAGGGCCCAACAAGCGTCCCTGCCTCACACCCTCAGGGCTGGGAGCATCAGCCCTCCTGTTTCCCTTTAGATTTTTAAGTCAGCCCAGTAGAGGAGCCCGAGAAAGGTGCGTCACTCCCTGGTAAGCAGCACTCCTCCATGAGCGATCAATGCCGAGCGCGCTGACATTTATCACTGCCCATCGGAGCCCGATTCTCCCCGAATGATATGCAGCGTGTGTCTGCAGCCGAGCCACGTTTTCCCTCTCAGCAAATCCACGTGTGCCATTAACAGACAAATTGAATTACCTATAATTGTTTACCTACTTTAAAAAAAAAACCCTAAATGGAGGACAAGGACCTCCTAAATTCTATTTTCTCACTCCAAATGCCAGAACGCTAATGACTGGAGTCCGCTAGAAACAACATCGCTGCCAAGACAACGGCTTCAGCAGCTCACAAGGCACACCGGGGTCCCCAAGGGGAACGAGGGGCAGATGGAGACTGGCCCCTCAGAAGGCAGAAGGCAGGAGAAGCTGGAGATGGAAAAATATGAAGATCATAAGAGCTGCTCTCTTATCCGGCACCTGGGAAAGCCAACAGGTGCACACACGCTTGGAGGACAGACCCTTACCAGGCATCTGTGATGTGCGGGGGGGAGAGAGAGGAATTAGATTCTCTCCCTATCTTCATGGGGCTCAACATTCACAAGAAAATTCCCCAATGAACTTCCTTCTAAAGTAACAGGTTCCTTTCCCAAGAGGAAGGACAGCTTTAAGCCTCTGAAGAGCAGATGCATTCCCAGAAGCTTTGGGTGTGGGTAGAATTTGAACATGGAACGGTAAGGATGGGGGACTCCCCTAATCTCAGCAGAGCCCCAGTGCTGGCCCTGTCTGGGGCCCCGTGTCGATCTGGGTTTGTTGAGGGTACAGGAGCCGGGTGGAGAAGGGGCCATCAAGCCAGGGGGGCTGTGGCCTGCACGCCCACCCCCCACTTCTGCCCTGGAAATGCTGTTCTCCTGCCTGCTCCAAGACACACGCAGGACGGCCACTGTGGGAAGGACAGGGAGGGGACAACTTAAGTGTTCACTAATTGGGGAATGACAAAATAAAGTTCAAAACACCAGGGCATGTCAAGTTTGTGGTTATGCTAACTGACGGGGAAAGGGGCAAGGCAGATATGAGTCAAAACCTAAGGTTATCTATCGAAGAGACATATCGTTGAAAGAAAAAGAGCAAGTTGCAGAGTGACACAGGATAGGAGCGATTATGGTGGGGAGAGGGAAGGAAAGGAGGGGGGAGAGAGAGAAGGAAAGGAGGAAAGAGGGAGGGAAGGGAGGGAGGGAGGGAGGAGGGAGGGAGGGAGGGAGGAGGGAAGGGGGATGGGAGAAGGGAGGGAGGGAGGAAGGAGGGAAGGGGGATGGGAGAGGAGAGAACAAACAGCAGGAGGCCAGTTTGGGGGGCAACAGGGAAAAGCAAGAACAAGGGGTGTCAGGGAACATACACTATACCCTCATGCCGTGTAATTTAATCATTTATTACTTGATTTTAAAAGCCCAGCCACTGTCCACTGTCTGAATATTTTGATAATGATGACTGATGATGAATCCAGAATAGTGATTAATAAAAAATGATCTGCTCCTGTACTCCCTCTGATTGTAAATATCAACCTTAATTAATAGTAATCAATGCTAGCAGTAAGAGAAAATCCAAACTGCTTTAATGCACCACTTCAGGGCCCCCACGTAACTTCCTCCTGAGACTTGTCGGCTCACTGCTCCCCCAACAAGGAGCTGGGGGAGGGGCTGGGCAGGGGACCCCGAGCCGCACAGAGGTTTGGAGTGAGGGAGAGGGGAGGGTGCCAGAGGGATAGTAAATGTTGGGAGCCAAGAGCTTAATCACCTCTCTCTCTCCCTCTCTCCTTTTCCATCTCTCTCTCTCCCTCTCTCTCTGTCCCCCCATCTCCCTCTCTCTTTCTCTCCCTCTCTCTCTTTCTCCCTCTTTCTCTTTCTCCTTCTCTCTCTGTCTCCCTCTCTCTCTGACCCCCATCTCTCCCTCTCTCCTTCTCTCCCTCTCTCTCTCTCTTTTCCTCCCTCTCTCTGTCTCCCTCTCTCTCTCCCCCTCTTCTCTCTCTCTGTCCCCCATCTCCCTCTCTCTCTCTCCCTCTTTCTTTCTCTCTCTCTCTCTCCTTCTGTCTCTGTCCCCATCTCTCCCTCTCTCTCCCTCCCTCTCGCCCCCACTTCTCGCTCTCTCTCGGGCCCCCATCCCAAGCTAGGTGTCCCTTGCGCCAGCCCAGCCCGCGCCCCCCCCCGGCGCGGGCGGGAACGAACTCTCGCGGCCG
>CAUYON010002641.1:0-11450 GCA_963573935.1 Arctocebus calabarensis | reverse complement strand
GATACTTTCTACTGCATCTTTAAGTTCCCTAATTGACTGCTTCATTTCCCTCATCTCTGCCATATCCTTTTTATATTCTTCTCTTAATCGATTCTGTTTTTGGATTTCTTTTTCCGCTTTATCAGCATTTCCTTCATTTCTTCCTTCATTTCCTTGATTGTTTTCATCATCTGTATTCTAAATTCCGTTTCTGACATTTCTAACATTTCCTTATAGGTGGAATCCTCTACAGTATCTACTTCACAGCCCCTAGGGGGGTGCTCTGGACTGGTTTTTCATGATGCCAGGAGTTTTCTGCTGAT
This sequence comes from Arctocebus calabarensis, assembly GCA_963573935.1. Taxonomy (NCBI): domain Eukaryota; kingdom Metazoa; phylum Chordata; class Mammalia; order Primates; family Lorisidae; genus Arctocebus; species Arctocebus calabarensis. The sequence continues at coordinate 11,148 of CAUYON010002641.1, read as the reverse complement.
TCTTCCTCATGAGTTCTTTTATCTGTTTCCCTGCCCTAATTTTCCTTTCACTTCCTTCTGCTCTTTAAATTGCTGTGCTTCTGGACTAGGGTTTCGATGAGTCCTTTTGGTACAGTACCGGAGGATGAGAAGATTGAAGAGCAAGAAGGGAAAAAAGAAAGAAAGGGAAAAAAATGAAAGAAAAGAAAATAAAAAGGAGGAAGGAGAAAGGGTGGGTAGAAGTAACTATTGACCAAAAGTAGAAAGGCACAGAAAGAGGGTAATGGGAACAATATAGGTGTACAGTAGGGTACTTTGACCCAACCTTAAGAGCCCCCAACCTCTGGGGGTGCCTGGTTGGGTGATTTGGTCAGCAGCTCTTTGCCAACCTGTTTGGACACAGTACCCCACCTCCACCAAGTAGAGAGGGAAGACAAAAATGCAATAAATCAAATCAAAACAAGCAAACAGAAAACTTTATAGGATAAGATTAGGGGAAAAAACAATTACTATGGGTAGAAACACTAGCAAAATTGAAGTCTAATTGTTGAAAAAGGCAACAATGGAAAATTATATTTAAACTAGAAAAGTGAAGAAGTAAAAAAAAGAAAAGAAAAATCTTTAAGGAAAATGTTGAAATTAAAAACAAAACAACAATAACGAAAACAAACAATCAACAACAAAAAAACCCATAAAACAAAACAAAACCAAGAAACCAAGCAGTATATATATCTTGCTGATATTGTCTGGGCAAGGTGATCTTCTGGGGTATGATATGTTAATCACAAGGTTGATACGGCTGAACAAAATGGAGACCAGAGGCTTCTAATGATTTCTCAAACCCCTCAGGGAGGAGAGCCTAAATCCTCCTCAGCCTGTTTAGAAGGCACTTTAAATTGCTAACTTGGGCTAAGCAGAAGCTTTCCTAGGAAAGCACTTGTCACTGGGATCACTCCTTAAGTGGCTATCCACTTACCCAGTGTGCCAAAACAGATCTCACCCAATGCCCCTGAGGGCTAAGGCTGCAAGGCGTCTCAGTCCCCGCCTTTAGGCTGCTCAGTCACTAGATTACTCGCTTCTGCCCGATGGTTGTTCTGTGACCCTGAGGGTGGAGCTTGCCGGGGCAGTTCTCCTACAATGGCTCCTCACAGCCCACAACCAAACACTGGTAGCTCTGTCTGGCTCAGTGGCTCAGTCTGGAGCCCTAGACAATACTCAAAGACCCCCATACTCTTGCCCCAGTTCTCCCAGGGCAGTTCAGCCGAGTGCCAAATCCAAAAGAAACCCAAACAGCTCACAGGCAAGGCCTTTCCAGTTTGCAATCTCACTGCTGCAGTAGCCACAGCTGCCGGCAGGATTAGACCAAGCAAACACGCACAACCACTTGCCAGATCTCCACTGCTTTTGCCTTCCTCCGGGGGTCCAGAAGTCTCATGCTGTCTCTCTGTGTCCCCAAAGGAATGTTTCTGGGCAGATCTTGCCAGCCAGAGATGCCTGAATTCTTCTCTCCCCAGTCTCACCGTGCCCAGTTGCCAGGAAGCTGTTACTCGGCCACCCGTAACCTATGGATTTAATAAATGTACTAGGGAATGGGAAAAAGAAAGCGAGAGGGGTTATTTAAATAGTGTCCTGGATCCCAAGGCATTGCTTCCATGCGTTGGAGTGAGCATGGGACACTACACAGGAGACAAACTTGTTGCTACCCCCTCAGCCTCACTTTCCATATGTCCGTCACAGCATGAGTATTTCACTGAAAGAGTATGATCCTGCTAAAGAGACAGGTTTTCCATGGTGCATGGCTCCCAAATATGTGTCAGCTCCTGATGCTCAAAGAGCTAACAATTTCAGTGCTAGAGTAAAAACTGGCCAGGGCGGACCTGCAGAGAGAGTGCATGTGACTCCATTGTTACTCCTTCCTAGGAGATTTTCTAGGGTAATGTGCACCATATAGGATGCTAACTAATGTGCCAAGCTTAGAACCCAACCTGCTGAAAGGCTACAGCTCCCCTGCCTTGCACGTCTGTGCCCAGCACAGGAGCTCGTGCAGCTGGTCTTAAGATAGGACTTGGTCTAACCACTATGACCACAATGAATTCCTTTCCTCTGCTGGCCCTGAAAAGTGAACATCGACCGACTGGAAAGAATCTAAAGGGACGTGACCAGCAAAAGGGGCACTGAGGAGTCTGCGGGCCAGCTGACGGGGGTTGGAAGTGGCATGTTTAGCTTGAGAAGAGAAGGAAGAGTGTTTATATATTGGACAAGGTCAAACATGCTCGGTCATGTTACCTCCTATCCAGAAGCCTGCTCTAGAGCCAGGGTTTTAAAGCCCTTTTAAAAACAGATAATATTCCTCTTCCTCCCCTTCTCCCTTCTCTTCTTCTTCTTCCTTCTCCTCTCTCCCTCCTCCCCTCCCTCTCTCTGTTCCCTCCTTTGTCTCTTAAATTAAATGTTACCAAGAGCTCTAATACATAAAAGCAGTAAGAGCGACGTTGCTCCTATAGGCAGTATTAGAGCTTTACTTCATTGAGGTGGAAAACACTGCAGTTTGGTAAAACTGTAGAAATAGCTCAGGGGAACCCTGGAGTTTCCTAGAACAAAAACTTTTACATGTTTTTGCTGGAGAACCCCCTAAAATAATTTTGAAACGTATAGAGCAGTGATTTTTAACCTGTGTGCTGTGAGAGGATCTTATGCGTGCCATGAAAATTTTTAAAGATCATTAATTAAATTACTTTTGAAAGCAGTTCAAAGCACAGGAAGTATATTGCTTTTTGCTCTTTTTTTTTTTATCAGCATAATTCAAGTGTGCCATGCAGTTTGACTATAGTTTCAAGTGAATGGTGAGATAAAACCTTTGAAAAACACTGCCATAAACCCTCTCACCCATTTTAAGTTGACACCTAAAATTTGTCATTGTAAGTTAAATAGTTGCAAAGTATGTAAATTTCAGCCAGTGGAAAATATTGACATTTGGAAACAAAACTGTTATATCACTCTTTGGATTGTATCTAATGAAATCTAAATATTCTAACACTTTAATCCTGCTACCATCTATTTTTTTTAATTGTGGCAAAATACACATAATATAAAATTTACCATATTAAGCATTTTTAAGTGTGCAGCTCAGTGGCAGTAAGCAAATTCACATTGTGGTGCAACCATCACTATTGTCCATCTCCAAAACTCTTTTCATCTTGCAAAACTGAAACTTCATAATCACTCAAATAACAACTTCCTAGTCGCCCCTCCCCCAGCTCCTGGCAACCACATTCTACTTTCTGTCTTTGTGAATTTGATACTCTGCGTGTTATTATTTTTAAAATACATACATCTGAAAACAAGCTCTTGGACATTCAAACATTTCTATCTTTGCTTTTTCTCTCTGAGCTTGTTTTCATTCCACTTTTCACACAGAATCTTGTCCTAATACAATGCAATTTTATGCTTGAATATATTTTATGCATCAACCTGGCATACTCCACTGTAATAAAAACATGAATATGCATTTAAATCATTTAAATTTGAAATTTTCATTTTTGTGACTATAAAGTTTTAAAATATTTTATTCTGGATTGAATTATCATTAAAATTATTAGTAGTGTGTAATGGACCAAAAACATGAACACAAAAAATTTAATAATTATAAAAATTTAAAAGCAAATTTTTATTGCAAATGCATTTCTTTTCTTTCTTCTTCTTCTTTTTTTTTTTTTTTGTAGAGACAGAGTCTCACTTTGTCCCCCTTGGTGGAGTGCCGTGGCATCACACAGCTCACAGCAACCTCCAACTCCTGGGCTTAGGCGATTCTCTTGCCTCAGCCTCCCGAGTAGCTGGGACTACAGGCGCCTGGCTATTTTTTTGTTGCATATTGGCCAGGGCCAAGTTTGAGCCCACCACCCTCAGTATATGGGGCTGGCGCCCTACCCACTGAGCCACAGACACTGCCTTACAAATGCATTTCTTAATGAGATAAGTGGAGCTGGCTTTTTACCCCAATTAAGTCATGTATTAATTAATGACTAGAACTTATTAATTGTATTAATGAGTCAGTGTTAATTCTATACCTATTTGGGGGGTTTTTCTTTAGATGTCAGCCCTGAGAAGCTTTAGTCGTATCAGTAGATGGGAATGGAAGGAGTTTTGTTCTAACAATGTCATCTAATTCTCTTAACTACTGGATTATATGCTTGAAAATCATGTAGTAAGCTACCGTTCAATTGTGACAAAAACTAAAAACTGGAAAGCATTTGGCTTGTGAAAGGATTTTAACTCAGTCTCTAGAGTTATTCTCCTTGTCATTTTCTGGAAAAGATGCCAAAAAATTCTATTAAGACTTATGAAATGATTCTTAATTGTTACTCTTTCTCTTGATTTAACCCATTATTTCCAGACAATGTTAGGGAATCTAAATCTATTAATTTAATTAAATTTTGACAGCATAACATTTTAATTAAATGCTTTTATATTATCACTTGCTGCAAATATACAGCAGAACCTCCATAATTGATCACCTCCTTACATTGACCACCTCCTTAAGTTGACCTAATTCGCATAGACTGAACACACACCGTATGGACTCAATGGAAGTTCCTTACACTGGCCATCTCCATTTGTTGACCAGTTTGTTCCCGTCCTTTGGGTGGTCAACTTACAGAGGTCCTACTGTATGTTTTCATTAAACATAGAAACGGCAAATTTAGTTCATTCAATGTATGAAAAATATGTTGTATAACTTAATTACCAAACCAGTCCTTCCTATTAAACTATCAACCAAATCAGATTTTATGGCAGAAAAAGTCTGACGTTAGAAACACAATAATGGGCATTTCAAGAAATACAAAAAAACTTACCTGAAAATAAAAATTTGGAATAAAGCGCATAGTGTTTTAAAAATAGTCAGGTTAGAATTTGCATAATTTGGGTTCAATATAATTTAATTATTTTTTTCAAAGTTATAAAAATGACTGATACATGATTACTGATTACTTAATTTATTATGTTTATAATAGTGCTATAATGTGAAGCCACAACTGTAAGTTTTTTACGAAATGAGGTGTATGATAAAAAGCATACTTCTTTGAAGTCTGGTGTTTAAGAAATTAATTAAATTAGCATCAGAAAAAAAAATGTTACTAATTTCACTGAACATTATGATCAAATTTTTCTATTTATTTAATGAAAGAGAAAGGTAAATTCCACTAAAGAAAACTGCTTCACACTTAGCAGATTTTAAATGGGAGATTAAAAATGTGAAACACAAAATGAAACAAGAACTATCTCTAGGATAAATAATTCGTAATATGATTTGATAAAATAACTTTTTAACTTCATTAAATAATGTGCACAAATATGAAAGATAGCACATAAAAGTTTTATTTATATATTCCATCTTGAACCGTGCTAGTCCCAGGAAACATTAGAATTATATTTGGGGTATAAAGGAGTTAAAATTCTTAAACAAAAATTATTACTCCCCCCCCACCCCATTCTACTATCTAGCTAGACTCAGACTGTCCAGACCGGAGCCCAGATTCCTCATTGCTAAAGCTATACCCTCACCCCTAACAGAAACGTGCCTAATCTGGAAAGGCTTTATGCCCTGAGAGGTTTTGGTGGCTTGATGCTTGTCATCCCAGCACCTTGGAGGCCAAGGAGGGAGGGTTGCTTGAGGCTTCGGAACCAATGAAACCCCATCTCTACAAAAGTAATTTTAGTTTAGTGGCCAGGTGTTCTTCACATCCCAGGGAGACCAGCTTCAGGAGAGCGTAATGAGTAGCATGCATGAAACTGTGAGAAGCAGAGTATGATTCCTTGAAACTTGCAGTGCTCAGGACCCCTCAGCGACGTCTCCCACCTGTGAGTCTCACTCTGAACACCACTGCTCTCGGGCTCTGGTACCTGCTCTGCAATGCAGCTTCCTGGGTTCTCGGTCCAGCTGCCCCAAACTCACACCCAGCTTTCCCCTCTCCGCCTCCCCGGCCGCTTGGGAAGGAAGGTCAGGAGGGCCACTGGGCAGCAGGACTAACCCTAGGAAGGACATTAAGGCAAGACCTCTTCTTCCCACCTCCCCTAGCTTCTCTGGAACATCTTAAATTACCATCTCCATTCCCTGAAACAGCAGGGGTGCTTTATCTCTTAACAAAAATAAAAAAGAAGGAGTTTTATTCCCGGAGCAACATAATTTGGCTCCAGGACAGTGCGCGGGGCAGAGCTATGTGTGTTAATGGCAGGGGCTTAGATGAAGGCGAGTGCCAAGATGCTGAGGTCAGGACCTAACCCCGCCCCTCTCTCATCAGAGGTGTGACTTGAAGCTAGGCACTTCTCCTCTTTGAATCTTTTTTCCTTAAGTCCAAAATTCTGTTGTTGTTTGGGAGAGTTTGGGAGAGAATTAAGTGGGATTACACACTTAAGGTACTCTAAGAGGTGCCCGGAGTCAGGAGATGCCCTGTGACATCTCTCAGGGCGCTGCTCGCTCCAGCTTAGGGGTGGGACCCTACAGCCCTCTTTGGGACAAGCTCAGGGAGCTGCTGCTCTGTTGCCCTGTCTCTTACCCTCAACCCCAGCAGACAGTCTGGGCCCCCTGGGCTTCCCCTCCCACAAGCAGCCCCCAGCCCCAAAGACTTCCTCAGATGTGACAGAGTCAGCCCCCTCCCCTCTGAGCCTGGGCCACTGGGTGTCACAGTCACATGTGCACACACTGGTGCACCCCCCTCCCGCCCACCCCGGGCTGCCTTCCTTTGCTGCTGAGGCCAAACCCACAGAAAAACGCAAAGTACAAAGAAGAAGAATGGAGTTCATTTTTCACATTCTTCCACGATCCGTGAACTTCAAGGTAATTACACAGATGTGAAATGATATGGGACTCTTTTCTAATCCTAGCTTTACTTAATTGCCTCAGCTGGGAGAGTCATTAGTGAATGATTAATGGAAATAATTTCTATAAAAATTGAATTATCCTGAGATGTGTTACAACCTGCTGCCCAGATACTCTTTAGAGAATTTAAAGCTGTTAGTAGCTTCAGGTTGACTCTCTTCCCTTACACAGCAGATCCAGGTAGAGGGACTCTGTATGCGGAGCTGAGCACCTGGGCTCATGTCAGAGGGAAACACCAAGATCAAGGTTAAATAACTGGTTCAAAGTACCAGAGCCGCCTGTGTCTGAGCCAGAGTGGGACCCAGGGCCAGACATTCCAGGCCAGTAGGAACCAGGCTGGTGCCTAATGATCTAAGGATTTAATGGAAACCAACAACATGCTATGCAGGTTAAAACATAAATAAAATAAAAGACAAGAAGTCTATGCCTCAAATGCATCAGCAGTTGTCTTCACATGAGAGCACAGAGTTGTCTTTTGATTTTTATTTATTGTGCTATGTTTCTGCATCGGGCTTGCATTAACTTTGAACTTTTTTGAAAACATTATTTTACAGAATCTAGTTTGGGGAACTTTGAGAGTACCTGGTGTATTAAGGCAGACAGACTGAACTCAGATGATCAGCTCATACCCCTCTGCAGAAGGGTGAAACATGCTTGGGTCTAAGGTGGGAGATTGTGAGGACCACCACGGCAGGACCAAGTCAGACCACACCAAGAGAGTGGAGACCCTCACAAGATATCTGCCACCGTGTCCTCTGCAGCTCCCTGGCAGACCTCCTGGCCCTCACAGTGTGATTCTGCTGGGCCTACCCAGCCCAGCTTGTCTGTGACTGCCAGGCAGAGAATTGACAGCCAAACACATTTTCAAAGACAACAACACCTCTGCATCCACCTGAGTGAGCTTAGGAAGTGTAGGAAGGGCTCGGCGCCTGTGGCTCAACGGGCTAAGGCACCAGCCACGTACACCTGAGCTGGCAGGTTCGAATCCAGCCCAGGCCCCACCAAACAACAATGACGGCTGCAACCAAAAAATGGCCGGGCGTTGTGGCGGGCGCCTGTAGTCCCAGCTACTTGGGAGGCGGAGGCAAGAGACTCGCTTTTTGAGCCCAGGAGTTGGAGTTTGCTGTGAGCTGTGATGCCACAGCACTCTACCCAGGGGGACAGCTTGAGGCTCTGACTCAAAAAAAAAAAAGGGAAGTGTAGGAAGAACAGGAATCTAGCCCCAAAAGAGGCAAAAGGGAAGAAATGCTTTATGTGATGCATGGTAGAAACTGTGCTTCTCGCAGATGATGAGCTCCTGACTGCATGAAGCTTCCAAGTTTGGAATTTCACTCCAGATAAAGTCAGAGGCGGCAAGACGCTTTTCAGCTGGAAAGAAACAACCACCTGTGTCCCCAGGCCTAGCACATTCCCTCCTATTATCTTAATTTAAGGTCCAGTTTCCATCCTTCAAAATGTAACCTAAGCCAGAAATTTATAGAGACAGAAAGAAGATGTGTGTGTGCCAGGGGGTAGGTGTGGGAATGGGGGTTAAGTAAATGAGTCTGAGAGATCTTGTTGGGAGGATAAAAATGCTCTCCAACTGATCTATGGTGATGGTTGTGCTACTCACTGAGTTACTAACAATCACTGAATTAGATATTTGAAATGGCTAAATTTTATGAACGATACAATCAAATAGACCTCAATAAAGCTAGTAATAAAAACAAAACAAAACCAGTAACGATAACCAAAAGAAAAAAAAAAACCCCCACCACCCTACTCATTCTAATGTAACCTCCTCCCGAGACTTACAGCTGCCTTCACAGCATGGAGCTGACCACTGCATTATGGGCACTCCAGCTGCTCTTCCCCAGGTTCTCTCCCACTTTATACCGTAACGTGCGATATTTATGGCTGTGCCTGCATCTCCCGTCCAGACCAGGCGTCATCATCTCTGACTGCCCAGGCCCCTTCCCTGGGGTCAGCTAGGGTCCTGAAAGCCTACTGGCCTGAATGAATGGAGGGAGAAGGGGTGCCCTGTGGGCTCACTCTGTGAGCTTCATTACCCAGGATCTTAACCAGTCCCCAAGGACCACTTTCACACAGACCTATTTCACTCACTTCCCCAGCCAGCTCATTCCTGGCTCAGTGGGACAGACAGAGTCACCTGCTTTGTGACATGGCTGCCTTCTGGCAGAGAAGGAGGGTTGACTGTGTTAATATATTCATCATCTTGTTACTTATAACAGGAAACTGGAAACCTGAAGGACTGAAAGGGGATTATTGATTGATTATTATGTTGCTAATTAAAAGGATATTTCTTAAGGCAATTTAATGAATAGGAAGCAATTTACAATATCATATTAAGCCACAAAAGCAGATTGTAAAAATGTAAGTAGTATGATCTCCATTTGTTTTTTTTGCAAGTATAGAAAGAATACCAAATATCTACAGTGGTTTTGGGGGTACTTTTAATTTCTGTCTTTATCTTTCCCACATTTTCTAATTTTCTACAATGAGCATGTGTTACTCTTTTTAAAAATTCACTTGAAGAATATAGAGAAACAAAGAATAATAAAATAAAATACCAGTATCTGACCCCTAAAATTAAGAAAGGTCTTATTTTGTTTAGATCATATTTTTTAAACAATTAAACAACAGATTAGATAGAATTGTCTCTATTCTTCCCCAGCTCTCTCTTACCATCCTCTTCAGAGGCAACAGCTTTTATAGATTAAATTTGCATCCAGGTCACACTTTAATACTTGTGTATATTAATTATATAGAACTGGATTTTTTAAAATCATTTTTAAACTTACTGATAAGATGATATCATATCATGCATATATAATACCCTGCAATTTACATCTTTCTAGAGCTATCCATGATGAAATAGACATACTTCTTTCATTTACTTAACTGCTCCATAATAAGTTGTTATATATTCATTTGTTCCTCAACTCACGGACTTTTGGGTTATTTCTAATGTTTGCTAGAAGGAATAATACAATGAACATCACTGGGCATGTTTCTCTGTACACCAGCGGTTCTCAACCTGTGGGTCATGACCCACAGGAACTATATTAAAGGGCCATGGCATTAGGAAGGTTGAGAACCACTGCTGTACACACAAACAGGAGTTTAACTAAAACAATGGTCCTCAAAGTGTGGTTCCAGAACCAGCAGCATCAGTGTCCCCTGAGAACTTAGTAGAAATGAAAACCCTCAGGCCCCACCCCAGGCTGACCCAGAAGCCCTGGGGTGGGGCCCAGCAATCTGTTTTAATAAGCCACCTCCCTCCTGGGTCAAATGCAAACCACAGTTTGAGAACCCACTGTTTTAGGCTAGAGAGCATAACTAGAAGGGAGTCCCCAGGTCTTTTGCTAGTCCATTTTAGGGTCTGCTCAATATCCCCAAAGAGCAAGCAGCTACCGGCCTCCCTACCCCCCAGTGGTGTGTAGGGCTTCCCCACATCCTCCCCAACACTGGCACTGCTGGCCCAGTTACTTTCTGCCAAGCTTAAGGATAGAGATGGTGTATCATTTTCACTTAAATCTACATTGCCATGATTATTAGAGAAGTTTTCCTATGTATATTGGCTACTCAGGTTTCTTTTATTTTCATTAATTTTATAGCTATAAAACACAGATTTTAAAACATATTAACTTCAAGCTGCACTCAACTGTCTGACTGTCCTGTTTAACAAATGAAAACCTGGACCAGAGTCCCACAGCATGGCTGGCTGCTCAGACACCTCCCTGCTCAGGGCCCTGCCTCTCCCAGGACGACCTTCTGTGCTGAGACTCTCATTCTGCCCCCCGGAACTATAGCCATCACATCCTGAGCCTGTCTGCCAGGGAATAATCCCTGCCCAATCGTTAATGGCAGAGAACGAGCAAGCTCTCAGCCGCAGCCTGGCCCCACAGGGCACAGGCCTGATTCAAGAGATCAGGTTCAACAGATACGCCATAAGATGGAGAGCAGTGAATTTCACTTGCTGTGCCGAGAGAGGATCTTATGTGTGCCATGAAAATTTTTAAAGATCATTAATCACATTATTTTCTAAAGAAGTTCAAAGCACAGTAAGAATATTCTTTTTTTTTTTTTTATTATTGGGGATTCATTGAGGGTACAAGAAACATGTTACACTGGTTGCATTTGTTAGGAAAAGACCCTCTTACAATCGTGTTTTGCCCCCAAAAGGTGTGGCACACACCAAGACCCCAAGACCCCACCCCCCTTACTCCTTCCCTCTCTCTTCTCTTCCTTTCCCCACCCCTCCCTCATTCTTCCTCTCTCTGCTCTCCCCTTCC
>CAUYON010002638.1:0-12160 GCA_963573935.1 Arctocebus calabarensis | reverse complement strand
TTTTGGATTTATGATTAGTGCAATTAAAATTATTTAAAATTTGTCTTAAAGTTCATTTATAATGAGCAGAAATGTATCACTCATGGTTCTGGAGGCTGGGAAGTCCAAGATTGAGGGGCTGGCACCTCGTGGTGGGGCCTTCTTGCTTTATCTTCTCATGGTGGGAGAAGGGAGGGCCAGAGAGTGAGAGAAAGAGAAAGGGAGCTGGATTCCACTTTTATGATGAGTCCACTCTCTCCATCATAGCATTAATCTATTCACTCTGCCCTGGTAGCCTAATCACCTCTCATTAGGCCCCACCTCCCAACACTGTTATACTGAGGATTAAGTTTCCAACACATGTTTTTTTTGGGAGATACGTTCAAACAATAGCAAATATTTATTTAATTAAGGAATTAATGACTTTCGTTCCTGTTGTGAACCTGTGTCCTCCTAACAACAAAGCTGCAAAGTTTAGTAACAAGAGCAAGTGGTAAATTCACCTGATACCTCCAAGGATGGGCAAAAATGAAACTGAAAGTGTTTTTCTGTGCTCTTACCAGTGTTTGAAACCTCAGTAATACTGGGACATTTTAATCCATGTGTGAATAATGTTTGCTACACTGGCCTGGCAGGATCTTTTGGTATTTTTTTAGACTAGTTAAACATATATTTAAAAATCTAAATCAGAACTAGTATAGAGCACAAAGTTAGATGTTTTCTAAAGTGTGGCTGGTATTTAATATTGGAAACCATCCACATGCTCAGCTTGGACATTAAAATAAAAACGAGACCCTGCTGTTTACATTGACATCATTTTGCTATTATTTCATCTTTATGAGTATATTCTATTCTTCCAAAACTTTCCTTCCTAAGCAAATGGCTTAATTGTTAATTATAGGAATTTCCCAAAATACCTATCAGTTATTCAATGGAAAGCATCAACAGTAGCTACCCTGAAATTCTTTGAGTGCCTCATCTCAAAATGCTCACTTTGCTGTGAGCATAAATCTTAAACTGCTGTATCATGATTCATACCTAGTCTCAATTAAGTCTGTAACTTTGAAAGACTCACCCTAAACAGGAATTCTAAATTCTGATAAATCCCAACGTTATCCTCCTCCCTCTGAGACATAGCCAAGATATTGCATTGTAATTTTGTCCTTCTGTAAGTGGCAATTACTGGTGACATTTGAATCAATCAACAGAAATTTGTGTCCAAAATGAGTTAAGTATGAAATAGAAGCATGTGGTAACAATGATGAGATTGTCAGGGTGATGAGAGAAAGTGCTGAAAGTGCAAGTTTGTCATAAGAGGTGATACAACTGGAACAATGCTAACCATTTTGTAAGGATGGTCCAAAACACTGGAGGAAGGCACTGGACTTGGTAGTTGAAACAATTGGGAGTTATTTGGAGTCACTTGGTACTTGAAACAATTGGGAGTTATTTGGAAATTAAGGAGAAGGCAGACCCTAAGTTTGGTAGATTTTACCTCCATTCTTCTTTGCTTATAGAATTTATGATGTAGTATATAATCTTTTGTTATAGAGTCAGAGAGAACAAAACATGAATTCAATGATCGTCAGTACTGGCAATCGAGAACTACCTTCGATGATAAAAACATCATCTACAGTGTGACGCTGATACTCCAGACTAATTGGTCATTTACATAATTGATTGCTCTTAGGAAATCAATTATAACAAGGAAATGGGGAGGTATGAATTGATATTTACTTCCCAGTAAATACACCTAAATACTTAGTATTTAGTATTTAGGTTTCTAAAACTAAGAATGGAAGAAAAAAGGATGAGCTAGAAATATTATGCAGATAAGAGAGAGAACAAAGAAAAACAAAGCAATTGAATGCTGGCTCATTTTGTGAACATTTATTGGATCAGTAGAAATAGTAAAATCTTCTCAACATTATAAAAGTGCTTCCTAATGGTGGGTGAGTTAAATAAATGCTGTCTTTTTACACACACACACTTACACTCCGAACACAAAGAAAGGGAAAAGAATATATGCTTACCTGAAATCAGATGATATAACTGAGTCACAGTTTGGATACGCTGGAAAGTTACCAGTTTTATTAGTTTTTCATTTTACTTATCTACTAAAACCTGAGAGAGGCCAGTGGAAGCCAATTGACATCAAGTAAATTGCTAACGAGAAGCAAATTACTAAGTACTTGTCAAAGTTAAGATGTTCTGGCACCTAGAAAAAAAATGCATTTCATTTTACTAAAACTTTAGAATGTTTAATATCTAGAGATGGTCTCTTTTTGAACTTTATGAGGCATACCTCTTAGTTGCCTTTATTGAGTCAAGAGTAGCTAAAGTACAGTCTGTGAGACACATCTGGCCAGACACTTGTTTTTGTAAGTAAAGTTTTATTCACAGTCATGCTCATTTATTTACTTATTATATATGGCTGCTTAAAAGGCAGAATTGGCTAGTTGTAACAGAGACCATATAGCCCAACAAGTCTAAAATATTCACTATCTGGCCTTTCACAGGAAATATTTTTCAACCTCTAGTATATTTTCCTGCTTTGAGAGTATGGTCCATGAGTCAGAATACCTTGTTAGAAATGTAGCATCTTAGGCCTTAACTCAGACCTATATTATCAGTATCTTTGTTTTGACAAAATCCCCAGGTGGGCTGGGAGCCCATAGCTCAGTTGTTATGGTGCTGGCCACATACACTGGGGCTGGTGGGTTCAAACCCAGCCTGGGCCTGCCAAACAAGTGCAACAAAAAAATAGCTGGGTGTTGTGGTGGGCACCTGTAGTCCCAGCTACTTGGGAGGCTGAGGCAAGAGAATTGCTTAAGCCCAAAAGTTTGAGGTTGCTGTGAGCTGTGATGCCACAGTACTCTACTGAGGGCAATATAATGAGACTCTGTCTCAAAAAAAAAAATCTCCAGGTAATACCTGTGATGTTTGTGAAGCTATAAGCTAGTATAAAGTCTGGTCTTTGTATAATCTGGTAAATAATCATTCAATGAGTGAATATCTCAAACTACAGCCCGTGGGCCATATGTGTTAGTGTGAATTGTATTTGTCCCCATTTTGTTTTTTACTTCAAAATAAGATCTGTGTAGTATGCACAGGAATTTGTTCATAGTTTTTTTTTTTAAACTATAGTCTGGCCCTCCAATGGTCTGAGGGACAGTAAATTGGCCCCCTGTTTAAAAAGTTTGAGGACACCTGAATTCTAGATCAATATCCAACCATCTAACTCAGTCAATAGATGTTCATTTAATATGTGTGATCTACCTAACCCTTTCCTAAGTCTGGAAAGGGGACAAAGAAATGGCTCTTGCCCTTAAGGAGTTTAAAATTTATTTAGGCCTAAACATTTATCAGATGTAAAGCAATTAGAGCCTGCTTTAACAGAGCACATTATAATATGCTGATTGTATGTTGCAGGTGGGAAGTGAAGATAAAAACATGGGATTCCAAAGGGAATAAAAAAATGTGTCAGACATGAATGGCATTGGACAGATTGTGTGGTGTCTCACATGTGGTTCATAAATACAAAACAGAAGGTGGAGTGTCCCTTAGTTTATCTAAGGGCTTTTTGAATTACCAAGAAGAAATAGAATATGCTCAGATGAATGGCTCAGAGGCTCTCAGCTAAGCCGAGATGCATGAACACATCAGTTTTTATAGAGAGTAAATTAGGCTGTAAATCAAAGAACAAAAGATAGAACCGAACATTCCAGCATTTAAAATGTGACAAGAAATACCCGAACAACCTCTGGTATTTGATAATTGATAATGGCATGATGAATTAAATATCTACAGTAGAATTAGCTATGACAAAACTCATCCTTTTCCATGTTAGATGTTAATTTCATAAGAATAAGGCAATTGCAAATTCACAATCCTTCTGCTTTTTGTTTTTGCTATGGAGCTATTTGTAAGCACTTAATTTAGTGGTTTAATGTCTTTTTTTTTCCTTCTCGGAATAAATAGTATTTCTCAGAAGCTCAGATGCACTGTCCTTTAATCAACACAATTAATAATATTCAAGGAAATGGAATACCCAATTTTTAGATAAAAGGCTCCCACTAATCTATTTGTTTTGCATTTGTTTGAGCAAGAAACTGTGACTATAGTTTTTCTTCAGATTCTCAAATAAAAGGCCACCTCTCCAGGGTGGAAAGCTCAGTGGGTCTTCTGGATGAGAATAGAATTTCTCTAGTTGTAGATTAAGATACAAAAATATAAGTTTATTTTATCAAGGAGAAGGAGAGAGGGAGTGAGAAAAAGGAAAGAGAGTTAAGAAAAGAGAAAAACCCAAGAGCAGGAAGATGGTGTGGCATCGTAAGGAAAGAAGAAAATGATGCTCCCCCAGATCAAGCAGTTGCTGAATAAGGGGGACAAAGATAAAAAGGTAATTGTGGCAAAATTGACAACATATTGTGAATTTAGTGCTGTGTGTGTCTTCCCCCTCTAGCCATGGTGAAGACAGACTTTTCACAGGTGTTTCCAATCCTGAGGCCTGGTGTTCCTGCCCCATGGTTTGTCCAAAACACAAAGGAACCCCTTGAGTCTGAAGGAACAAATTCCAAAACACAAAGGAGATGAAAGAGAAGAAATGTTAAGATATGTATCAGATTACAAATTACATAAATCAGTTGGATCTATTTAGTCTGGATAAAAGAAAATCAGGCTCAAACTGTTGTGAGCAAAAAAAGGAATTTCTTGGTTCAGAAAACTAAAAAGTTCAGAGCTTAAGTTTGACTTTGGTTGCAATTGACCTGGGGGACAGGGAATATGATGAGGACTCTTCCCCTCGGCCTCTCCTGATCACTTTTCTTGGCAGTAGCATTGATCTCAGAAAACCTCTCCCCATGTGGTGGTGTATCAAGAGTCCCCAAGGTCACATCCTGATGTTATGATTCATTAGGAGCACTCATGGGACTCAGCATATCCTTGTCCTCCTGGACAGACTAATTACAGTAAAAGGATACAATGCACAATCAGCGAAGGGAAAAGTCCTGAGTTATCTCATCCTCCCCGATGGAGACACTTACTTCCCCCAACAAGAAACTGTGAAAAGGCATATGGAATTCTGCCTGCCAGAGATTCTGTCAGATACTGGTCACTCTGCCTAACATGGACCGAAATTCCAGAGCATGGTAACGGTTCATTCTACACTGCATGTTTCACGCAAGCAGTAATGGCACATGAGCCATGCTTACCAGTTAACTTGGGGAGAACCCTCTGAAATCCAAGTTCCCAGGTGTTCTTCAAATGCTAAAGCAACCTTGCAAGCAAGCCTTTCTGAGGTTAAGCGATTTCAGGCCTGTGATTTCAGCTGTGCCGGTGACAACAGTGGTTACCAGTGTTTCTAGATGTATATTCTCTCAGCTTGGAAATTCTTCCCAAAAAGGTAGATCCTTTAGCCAGTAAATCTAGAAAAGTCTCTGTGTTGGAAATAGGCTAGATGTTTCCCACATCTGATTCCTCTCTTTCTTGGGTCCACAGGAAAACTACATTTACCAACTCCTCTCTCAATAGGCCATAGGTTAGTCTACTGCTCGGGAATATGAGCAGAAGTGATGCTTATCACTACCAGGATGGCCTATAAAATCCCTGCACTGTCATTCTTCCATACTCACCTCTTTTATTCTATCTGGACACCCTCAAAATGATGTTGGAAACCAAGTATTAAAGATAGTAGAGCCAGAACATGGATGGAGCCTGGGGCCTCAAATCAGTACTTTGGAATAGAACCACTGAACAATCAAGATAATCATTCTATATTGGGGGTGTTAATTTGAAATAGAAGTTACTATTACCTCATTTAATATATTTGGGAATCAGTCTTAACAGATTAGTTTGGATCTGGTGTGTGTGGCTGAATGTTTGGAATGTTTGTTTTTTGTTGTTGTTTTTTCTCAGTGATACGATTTAGGTCATGTGCTTATCCCAGAAGAAGGTTCCATCCTTCTCAAAGCATCTGGAATGAGGATAACTGAAGAAGGGGGGAAATTTTCAAAAGATCAATGGATTATATAAGGAAAACTATGATCTAAGGCAAGCTGAATAGCAGATGTCTAACACAAATTGTACATTTTCCAAGTCCATTGAAATGTGAGCTCTGCTTTATCCTGCAGTCCTTAGCAGTGCTGAGTTCAATGAACTCAGTAAATTTATTAAATGCATGAGTTCATGCATAGAAATAAACTGGAAAATCATCTCAAAAACTCTGCCTTTTCCTCAAGTGCAGCATTATGTGAATAAATTTGAATTTTCTCAACTCTCTCTTGTCTACCCATGTTCAAGCATAAACTAAACTGCACTTTAAGCCGAGCAGGGGTTTAATGAGTCAACACAAGTCCTTTTGCAATCTGCTCATGTTCTGGCTGTGTCTATAGAATATACAGATCCTCAGGAGTCCTTGGAATTGAGGGATGAACTCACCAATTTGGCAAACAACCATGACAGTGAGTTATTTTTATCGACAAACATAATGGTGGAATATAGGACAATTGACCAAAATAGATGTTCTGGCAATTTCTCATTTAACTTGTAGAGATTATTATCATTAATGTAACACAAAGAGGAAAATAATAGTCATTCAATTCTCCATGCTTTATATTTTTACACATTTGAAATCACACTGAATTTAAAAATCTATCTCATGAATTTTACTTAAATTTTTTAAAAGGCATTTTCTCATATCATTAAAAATCTCAGTGTGAAATGGCCAATCTAGAAATAGTGGTATTTCAAATATTACTCTGAATATATCAGCTTGAGGGGCATAAATTGCCAATTTCCAAGAGTACAAACCTATTCAGGAATAACCACTGATGTCAACCTGAATCATAAACTCAACAGACTTGTTCAGCTAATTTATTTGTCCACTTATTTATTCAACTGATACTTAATGAGACTTTATTATGTACTGGAGTATCAGGAGAGGAACTGAGGATACCAAAGATAGCAAATTAAATAATGTTTCTATGCCATGAAGGAGGGAGGGAGAATTATGGAGGGGGAATAATTAATAAAATCATTACATTAATATATTTATAAAGTTTTCAGTGAAGAAAAAGCAGAGTAATAAATTATAATACTTTGAGGACCTTACCTACCCTTAGAGCTGGCAAGAAGAGGAAATTCAGGAAAGTGTTTCTGGGAAGAGATGTGAAAACTGATAGTTAAAGAATAAATAGAAATTAAGATGTAAGGAGAATAGGGGAGATATTTCAAGTAGAAAGAACTACCTACACAAGGACCCTGGGGTATGAAAGAGAAAATCTGTTTAAGGAACTGAAAGAAAGCAGGGTAGCTAGAATTTGAGAGCAAGGGCAGAGCAAGGATGGAGATGGTGGGGGGGGGTTCAGGAGGAAGAGGAAGCCTTCTTAATTTTGCAAGTGGAAATCGGGGTATCTGAATAGTTGGAGCTAGGGATCACATTTGTGCTGCACACTGGCGGGAGAATTAAGAGAAGAGAGATAGAATTCCTTCGAGATTTTGCAATTCATATTATGCAAGGAAAAATTAACCTCCAATTTTTTTTGTTTATTGTTTGGGATTCATTGAGGGTACAAAGAACCAGGTTACATTGATTACATTTGTAATGTGAAGTCTCACATATAATTGGGACTTATAATTGTATCCCACCCTCAAAACGTGTGTCACACTCACTCCCCCACCACCTCCCTCCTTCCCTCTCTCTGCTTTTCCTTTCTTCCACCCCCTAACTCCTTCCCTGTCTCTGTTCTTCCCTTCCCCTACCCCTTCTTCCTTTCTTCTCTCTATTCTTCCCTTCTCCCACCCTCCTCCTTCCTTCCCTCTCTCTGCTCTTTCCTTCTCCCACCCCTCCCTCCTTCCTCTCTGCTCTCCCCTTCCCCCACCTCCCTCCCTCCCTCCCTCTCTACTCTTCCCTTCCCCTACTCCCCACAGTGTACTAGGTCATCAACTGTCCTCATATGAGAATTGAGTACATAGGATTCTGGCTTCTTCATTCTTGTGATGCTTTACTAAGAATAATTTAACAAAAATTTTTAGAGAACCATACACATAGCCTTGAAATGGTTACACACAACTGTATAAAAACAAAATGCTGGGAGAATGGTTGGTATATTGCATTGTTGATCAGAAGCTATGATTAATCTCTTAATTATGCTTGTTATGGATCTAAAAGAATATAGTTAGTATTGCTTAATAGATCTTTCTAGATGAAATCTTATAATGTGTGGTGTAATTTGTGGGAATAGAGGGAACATAATTAAATGGAATATTCATTGATGAACAAAATTTGGGAACCATCACTGTATAAAGGAATCCTCTTGGGAAAGGGGTTGGGGATGTTAGAAATTGCATTTTTTTTTCAGAGGTTAAAGAGAGCCTAAGTCTTGGAAATCAAAAGGAAGAGAGTCCTCCATAGCCACTAGCAATCCCCCAGTGTCCAAAGATTTCACGTGGGGCCAATTGCACCATTCTAAGAAAAGGATGTTCTCTGGCCAGATAAATTCAGGTGTCACAATGAGTAGGTTAATAGGAAGTACCTACCTATTTTTGTGATTTATGATAAATGAAAAATCCATGCAGTTGTTCAGAAGTCTACATTATTCAATTAAGAACACCTGGTTAGGCTTGGCACCTGTGCTTCAACGGGCTAAGGCGCCAGCCACGTACACCTGAGCTGGTGGGTTCAAATCCAGCCCCCAGGCCTGCCAAACAACAATGACGGCTGCAACCAAAAAATGGCCAGGCGTTGTGGCGGGAGCCTGTGGTCCCAGCGACTTGGGAGGCAGAGGCAAGAGACTCACTTGAGCCCAGGAATTGGAGGTTGCTGTGAGCTGTGATGCCATTGCACTCTATTCAGGGTGATAACTTGAGGCTCTGTCTCAAAAAAAAAAAAAAAAAAAGAACAACTGGTTAAAAAAATAGCATGTTTTATTTTCCTAGATATGTGAGATATATGTTTATTTATTTAACAATAGAGCCTTCATAGTTGACCTCCTCCCTCCAGGGAGCATCTCCTTAAGTTGACCTAATTTTCCTAGATTGGGCAGGTACCGCCTGTACGCCTGTACGTGTCAGTACAGTAGACCCTGTTCCTTATGTTGACAAGGTTGTTACAGTCTCTTGCGTGGTCAAGTTACAGAGGCTCTACTGTGTATGTGTGTAAATATATATACATATTGTAATACTCAATATACACTGGTAACAAAATATATGAATACAAGTCACATTTGAAAACCTCTTGTGAGTATCAGAATTTTAATATTGTTTTTTCCTTTTCTAAAATGTATATATATAATTGATACCCTTTGTGTATATAGATATAGACAGATGTATACTTGTATTACTTTATATTTGTTTTCTGTGTAATAGCTTAATTTGGAAGGATCCAAGTTCCTAGCTCTTAGAGACCATCAGATACCTAAACATCAGGAACAGTTACAATGCCTCTTGCCCTTTGCTATGCATCAGTTTCGATGTTTAAACCATGTATTTCTTCACTTTACCCTCAGAATGTCTGATTCAGTTGGTCAGGTTGGGGCAAGGATTTGCATTTTAAACACCTTTTCAGATGCTGCTGCTGGCTTGAACCCACACTTGCAATGCCTCTGTCCTAGAGGAGAGCAAGGAAATGCCATGAAGGATATCTGTAACAGTATGATCAAAATATTTCTGAATGTATATGAATCGTGCCCTGTGATTGCACCAATGTACATAATTATGATTCAATAAAATTATTAAAAAAATAAAAATAAAAAAAAAATAAAGCAGGAGGAAATTTAAGATCTATGCAGAACCCAAAAAACAAGTGGAAAAAAAAAAATCAGAGGGTATCCATCAAGTGTTCTTAGTCTGATTCCCAGACTAGAGGAGGTTATTTAGCAAAGAAATGATTCACGTTCTATTTCAAATTCTCTATTCAAACATAATAGGATTTTATTTTACCAATCACGTTTGCCCTAAAAATGTGGTATTTTTAAAATGGAGATGAATCAAAGTAAATTTTATTTGGAAAATTTCATGGAACATTACAGAGGTGTTACAAATAAAAGTCTAGAAACCACTGTGACAGTGACTCAGCTTCCTGTTCAAGAAAATAACATGCAAAACATCTGTCACACATCTCCAAATTTGGATGATTTCTTTTGAATCCTAAAACAAGTGTTTTTATTTAGAAGCACTTGGATTACTTCTGTTCTGAGACATTGGACAGACAGCTTCAGACAACACGGCTTTGGTTTATTCTTTAACTTGACATATAAGATGTCTAAGTTAAGACCATATGAAGATAGAACTGAAATAAATTATGTGTCCAAAAGCAATATTGATTATTTTCCCTCCAAAAAGCTCTATACCAACATCAGTTTAGACAAAGGAGTAAATGAAGAAGACTGGGAAAATATACGCTCTGGAACTACAAATTTAAATCACTGTTCTTTGTTGGAAATTGAGAAGTATTTTTACTTTGTTTCATTTTACTTTTCTTAAATTAGTCAGTTCTGTCTCCATTATTACTTAACTATAAATATAAGCGCAAGCAAATTTGGGCTTCGGTTTTCATTCTTTACAATGTTGAAACCGAATTAGACTTATATTTTAAGTTCAATTCTATTATTAGAGTTTTATAAATTTTTATTCCTTTAAAAAAATATTTTACCAGAGAAGGGTGAAGCAAGATGACAGAGCTGGACTCACCCGGCAGAAATGATCATTTGAATAACTGACAGACACAAACATACTTTCACGGGCGGTAAGGAAACCAGGTGAGGGTTGAAAGTACCTGGGTTGGGCACAATAACAGGGAAAGACACACTACAGCGGGTAAGAATGACAGTTTTACTTTACCCTAATCACCATGTCCCAACCCCAGGCAGCATAGTACAGAGAGAGATACAGGACTTTTTATCACTGAACCTGCCTCAGCATTAGACAGACCCCCATGGCCCATTCATCTGCAGACTGAGCCTGTGCACTACCCAACCATGCCAGGTTGGACCACACAGCAGTCCCAGGCTTCGAGCTTGCTTATTGGACTCGATCTCCAACCTCACCACTGCCTAGCCGATGTCAGTGGCTCTTGGCTTCGGACAGCCCTCAGTGGCCCTGAGTTTCTTTCATGTCTCAGTGCCATGCTAGGCACACCTCCTCGTGCTCTGGACTTCCCCAGCACTACCTCTGCCACAGTAAGCCTGGGCTTCTAATAGCATCACCACGACTGTAGATATCCTGGGTTCCTGGCATCCCTTAGGGCCACACCTGCTACAGGGGTTTTCCAGACCAAGTCATTCTACAAAGACTGGAATAAGAACTTTCTTCAAGTTCACAGACTTTGAGACATTAACACAAGAGTCAAGAACAATCAGTGAACAGGACTTCACCAAACAGACAAAATAAGTGCCTGTGACTGGCCCCAAAGAAATAGAGACTTATGAACAGGCTGAGAAAGACTTAAAAATAGTTATTTTAGGAAAGCTCAGTAAACTTCAAGAAAGATAAAGAGAAACAGTTACATATAATGAGACAAACAAAAAGTAACAGAGTAAGAAATCCTATAGAGAGATTGAAAGAATAATAATTTTAAAAGCATTAATTCTGGGACTGAAATATACATTAAATTAAACTTAAAAATTCAAAAGTGAGCATCAATAGGAGAATCAATTAAGAAGAAGAAAGAATCAGCACCATGGAGGGAACCATGTCAAGTGACATAATCCAGACACAGAAAGACAAACACCACATGATTTGATTCACTGACAGAATCTAAAAAAGTCAATGTGGTAAATGTGAGGAGTACATAGTGGTTACCTGGGGCTGAACAGGCTGGTGCAGGGGAAGTGGTGGGAGCGGTTGAGGAATGAGTTTGAAAACTTAATTGTCAGACATATGAATGACTGTAGATCTGCTGATCATTCCAGAAAGAGTTCCAAAATTGCTCTGAGAGGAAGGGTACTGGTCAAATACATCAAGATAGGCAGGTTCGAATCCCGCCTGGACCTGATAAATAACCATGACGACTGTAACAACAACAACAAAAATAGCCGGGCATCGGGACCAGATGGCTTCACGTCAGAATTCTACCAAACCTTTAAAGAGGAACTAGTACCTATATTATTCAACCTTTTCCAAAATATAGAAAAAGATGGAATACTACCCAATACATTCTATGAAGCGAATATCACCTTGATCC
>CAUYON010002636.1:0-22006 GCA_963573935.1 Arctocebus calabarensis | reverse complement strand
AAGTCTATTTTTAAGAGAATATAGACATTGCAGGGACTAAGGTGAAAGTAAAAATTTCCATGAAGGCTAAGTTATTAACCAGTTTGATGAAAATATTTCAGATTGTATATGAAACCAGCACATTGTACCCCATGATTGCATTAATATACACAGCTATGATTTAATAAACAAAAAACCCACTATATAAAACATCATATTAAAGACGTATAAAAGATACAATTTTTTAAAAGCAAATTATATAAAATTGTTGCATATATAATTAAATATAAATCTTTAACCATGTAACTAAATAGCATATAATTTTATGTCAATTAATATGAGATTAATATAAAATCAATTTAATTGAATGTCTATAAACCACATCAAAGCTGTGAAAATCTGTAAATCTGCTTAGAAAATTAAACCATGATAAACAAGCTGTTCTTCTCCCTACAAAATTCACCATGTCTAGTAAAAGTCCAGAGTCAGATGGTACCCACATTAGATTCTCTTGAGATGTCACTGTGCTGGCTCCTTCTCCCCTAACCCACCCTCTGCTTCCAAATGACTCCAAGCCAGTTTTAAGTTAGCTTTAAGTTAGGTATACAGGACTATAATAAAATGGTTTAAATTTCCTAATGGAATCAATCCATCTCTTCTACACACCCTCACCTACCTCAGAGGTTTCCCCAGTGCCAGAAGAGAGGGAAGTTGGAAAAGCCTATGTTAATCAGGCTGTCTGCTGGAAATCTGGAGAAATTTTCACACAATCAGGGAACGATTTTGAAAGTCACTCACCTAAGGAGTCTTAATATAAATAAAAAGATCTACTCAGAATTAAAAAAAAATGTCCTGTAAAATTTAGAATGCCCCTAAAGATAAATGAAATACCAATGAAATGTAAAGTGACTTTAAGGAACAAATGAATTCATTCACATAATGTGGTTGGAACATTAACCAGCCCTCACTAACAGTGCTATTAAAAAATATCATCTCAGTTCAAATACTTTTAATTCTAAGTGCATAGGATCTACTATGGACAGTTTTTTATAAATTTCATTAATAACTCTAATTCAGCTGCCTTACAAAAGCTTGGCTTTAATTTAATCACATATACTTTCAATTAACACCATTTTATAACAATTGTGTTTAATTCTTTTACACCTTTTCCACACTATGTTCTCTGTAAAATACAAAATAAAGTCAAAACCATTGTCCTGAGGATTCACAGTATAAAGAAAAGTGACTTACTTTGAGTATTATAATTTACAAGGTACTTTTCACACTGTGAACTTGCTAATAAGAAGAAAAGGCCAATTTTGCAAATTACAGATAAAATCATCCTAGTTTAGAAAAGAGGATCCTGAGTTCCTAAGAGTTTAGACAAGGTTACAGAACTTCCAGAATTTTAGGGTTTGCTTTAATTTGACATGCATCAATAGAAAACATTATGCTATTCACACTTTCCTTGTTTCTTTCTTTTATTCTTTCTTTCTTGCCCTCTTATCCTCCCCCCCTTCCTTTTTAAAAATAACTTGCCCCAAAGAAGTTTTATATCCATAAGTGAGGTTCCTGTGGCTCTTCTCATGCATATTTAAAGCCCTTCTGCATTTATCTGGAATGAACTGAGGTGGTGAAACCATTTGGAGGTCAGAGACTTCTAAAACTCCCACTGATAGTCGGGCGATCCTCTGTTCAGCTTTTGACAGTGGAGAAATAAAATTAAACAGGGACATGTAATAGGTGTTCCATTAACATGTGTTGAACTTTGTATTTTGTGGGAAGACTTAAAGCAGAGAAAAAAAGAGGAGGTTGTAAAGTCGTCCTATCTCTACACGGCTTTCAGCGCAGCTTGACTGAAGTCTAGAGGAGGGAGCAGGGTCCTGCTACGTGGGCAGAGATGGGGAGGGGAGGAATGAAGAAGCTTCCATCTTTCATCTGTATAACTTTTGACTACACCTTTCTTTTCCACTGTGCTGCTCAATGAATATACTTTCTTCTCAACTGTCAACTGACCTTCGCATCTCTAAAACGCATTCCCATGCTTGGAAAGCTACCTTAATTTCTTTCTCTCATTCTATCAAGCTATCCACTCCAACCATGATGAATCTGCTTCCTACTTGAAATCTTCATAGGTCTATTAAACATAAGGATAACTAGCTTCTCCCAAATTTCAGAGCTGGCTTTTTCCTTACCGCTTCCATAACCGTATTCCTGTTTGTTTACAAAAA
Source organism: Arctocebus calabarensis (assembly GCA_963573935.1). NCBI lineage: Eukaryota > Metazoa > Chordata > Mammalia > Primates > Lorisidae > Arctocebus > Arctocebus calabarensis. The sequence continues at coordinate 19,796 of CAUYON010002636.1, read as the reverse complement.
ATAAAAAAATAAACCCAACTGCCTTGTATGTCATAATACAAGGCTTCATAATATTTCTGAAAATATAGTTGAGTGTACTAATTCAAGTTTCCTGAGTCCTTCTCCGAGTCTTATTCATCTGCTTAGTTTAAGACCTGAACTTAAAAAGAAAAACAAAAACAAAAACACTCAAGCTTTGCATGACTTGATCCTAACTATCTTCCTTAAACTAAAGTATTAGTATCTTAACCCTTGTTGCTGACTCTGAGTCTCTCTTCCCTTCCTATATTCTTTTGATTGCCACAAATGTAATCTTTTTGGCATATGAACCTGAATATTTTTTGTCTATCACTGTTATCTTTTGTCTATCACTGTCTATCACGTCTAAGATGATGATATCGAATCAGAGATATTATCTCTTTCCATATTAGTTAGGAATTAGATGACCAGTGGGAAAGCCATTCCTCTGGAATTAGAAATTATTGAGGCCAATTAACCTCAATTTGTAAGTTCCTCAATTCAGAAGTTTCTCAATTTGTAAAATGAGAACAATGCTGTCTAAGTCATGGGCCTGTTCCTAGGATTAAGTGAGATAAAATACGTAAGGCACCTTGGACACAGATTGTCTCGTACAAAAGGACCTAAACGCCTCACTGTGTCTAATCCATTTCTTGACAAGTTCTTCAAAATCACCATTATAAGCTTATTTTGATATTACACTTGCTGTAGCCATTAAAGGTAGATAAACATAAAATGGGTACACTTGCTATACTCATCTTAGAGGTAGATAAACATAAAATGCCAGGGATTCGGGTGTTCAAATCAATAGTGCACTGAAGAATAATACTGTATTCACTATGTGAAAGAGAAAGCAAAAAACAACTAACGTATGACATTTCTATAAAATTAGGCCAAGCATTTTGAGGTGTCAACCCAAATAGGCAGGAATTGATAGATATAATGATACCCTTTAATGGGTACAGCAAGTGTAATATCACTCACATACATTTGCAGTCTAATTTCTATTCATTACCCATGACTTATACCCCCAAATTAATTGTTTTGCCTTAAACATATGATGGGTGCCTGCTTAAATATGTAGCAATATGGCTGTGCCTTATACTTCTGCTTTACTTCTAATAAGCTATGTAATAAAACTAGTCTGATTACTTTACAATATCTGAGATATAACTTACTTTAACTGAAAAACTTTTAGCAGCAATTGACAAGCAGATCTAGTGATCTATCCTAAGGGACACACAGGCTTATAAGGTACAAAGGGAAACAGAATCTGAAAGAATATATCCGATTTCCATGGACACTGATTTATGTCCTCAACCTCAGAAACAATGAGAAATAAAGAAAAATCAGTAAACCAACCAGAAGTCATAAAAGCATTTACTAAAAATGAGCATTATAAATAACCCTAACATATTTTACTGCAGCGATTAAAATCTTACATTACATTAAATCTTACATTACATTAAAATCTTACATTAATTGAAGTAATTCTTTCAATATGTTAGGATGAAGTATTAAAAAAATAAGTTAGGAAGAAGTATTCCAAAAATAAGTTTGTGCATGATTTTATAGAGAAGTTTCAGTATCTACTAAGGAAGTAGTAGGTACTATTTTGTATATTATTTTATGTAATCTACAAAGATAGGGCTGGAAAAAGGTGTGTCCTTGGCAATATTAATATTCTACAATTAAAATTTATGACATCCAGAATGTAAAAGTAGACCAGGGAAAAAGCTGTTAGGGAGACAAAGTCTAATAACAATTTTAAATTTAGGCAAGCGTATCTGATAATAACACGTCTTTTAAACACTGCAGAGCACATCCCTCTTTTCATATCTCATATCACAAACCAGTAATTTCAAATCACTTATAAACAAAAGAAAAGGACTGAAAACTACCGACCACTACTTTTTAAAAGAATCTTTTAAAGCTAGTAATGATACATAGGTATTACGTACTGACATATAATTAACTCAGGCACAATGATGTCATATCCCTACCATAGACTTCAAAATAAAGAATTTTAACTTATAATGGAAAAGAAAGTATATCTCTCATGCTTTTCATTCCTAATTTGCTGTTAAAATGACATGAGTTCTACTGTAAAAAAGAAAATGACCCAATGGCAAAGACCAGTGAGTTCAACTATCTTGGTATTGTGAAATAACACACCACTTTTATAAAAAACCTCTCGGGAGTAAGTCTAACAAGCATAACTAAGGAAAAAAGATCATGTTCTGCTACCTAATAAAGGTGATCATTTTAAAACTTAATAAAAGCATTAAAATTCCAAATCAGGAATTGTCTTTGTCTTTGAATCTTTCCCAATGTAAAGAGGTTTTGGAAATGGGATACAGCCTTGGTGGGAACAGCAAGAGAGATTGGGGTAGATGTTATTTTAAAATATTGCCAATTCACATGACACATTACAAAATGTTGGTCTAACAGAATTTTACATTGAGTTCACTTGAGCAGAAGGTTTTTGATTTGTTTTAACTTTTAACAACATTAAAACATTTCTTTGAAACTTCTCCTTTGTTTTAAACTTGCAAGCCCTGTCGATTGAGAAGATGTTTTTCTATTTTCTACTTTTACAAGATCATTAGTTTACTAAGGGGATTTCAAAGAGAGAGGCCAGTGGTTGGAGTCCGTGAATCTTTAAGCCTTGAACGGGGAGGTATGGAAAGTGGCTGAAGAGCTTTGCACTGAGGAGCGTTTCCAGGCAACCTTGCACAGTTGAGCAGCCGCGAGCAAATGAAACAATGGCTGACAGCAGCAGAGATCCATTAAAGGGAGGTCTGCAGACATAGGCTGAGTGTGTGTGTGTTTATTTTTTCTTTAAAATAAAAAAAAGTAGTTTAAATATAACTAGAATAAATAATATGGAGGGAAATATTGGAGAAATAAGTCTAGAAAAAAACAGTACATTCTGTTCTTTTAATGGTTTTAAATACACTGGATGGTATTTCAGGAATGTTAGCCCATTTGTGTGAATAAAGCATTCATTTTTTTTTTCTTCATTGTCAATCTTATGAATGGATCGGATCGTGTTAGGCTACATTTCACCAAGCACCAATACATAACTTGGTGATCTAGTCTTTTACCACTGGCAAACTGAACTTTAGTACCTGTCTTAGATTGAAAGTGGAAATACACTAAAATTAAAAATTGGTGATTATATCATTCAAGACTGACACCACATTTTAGAGTATTTGGCATGGGAAGAGAGGAAGGAATAGCATAGAAGGCCATCACATGTAGCCTTGTATGGAATCATCTGTTCTTGAAACTCAAGTGACGAATTCTAAGTTTTAAAGACATCTTTCTCTACATGCTTTTGTTCTAAAATTGTTAGGTTTATTTAAGCATTTCAAGTTACTGAATTGCATTCCAGAATAAAACGTCTACCTTTTTAATCATTTATTTCCTATTTAACAATAGTATGTTCATCTCTGTTTAATCCATGTATTTTAAATATATTATTTATAATGCTAGCTCCTAAAAAAGTCTCATTTTTATCAGTCAAATGTATGCACCAGATTTACAAATCAGTTACATTGTGTGATTTAATATTTGTAACAATAATAGTAAACCATTATCTCTTTCATTAGATATTTAAGTACAGTTTTGAGCTTGATAACAGAGACATAAAAGATGATCTGATAACTATATCACCCTCTTGCTTACTTATAAGTAGAATTCAGTCTGAAACGATCACCTGTAATATTAGAAACAATGTAAATTTTAAATTTCACTTAAAATTTCTGGATTATACTTTCTTCTTTGAGTTGATATTAGAAAAGTGTATTTCTGTTTTAACTAAAAGGTTTTCATATCATATGTTCTTCATATAAGGACCACTGGCATTTGTTAGGAAAAGTAGCATTTAAAAGGCAAGCTGTTCTCAAGAAAACACCTTTTTAAAAATATCATCAGTCATAAACAAACACCACTTGCCACTAAAAACAATAAGCACTATATTCTCTTGAAGTGAATTCTACAAAAGGAAATGTGAGTAGTAATTAAACACATTTTTTTCATTAAATAAAACTAGATTTTCTGTCATGATCTAATAAAATCTGAAAACCCTCAAAGGCACAAATCACTCCCATTCAATGGCTTTGCAATTAAAGGAATCTATAGAAGCAGAATCAACTTAGGAGTCAAGGCCAAAGTCTTATCTGTTTACTAATAGACAAAGTGTTAAGCAGTAGGATTTAATATTCATTCAGCCAGAAGAAATGCATCACACATTGAAGCCATGTGCAATGTTGGTAATTACACACCTGTTGCCATGGCAATTTTGGAAGCTGCAGTGGACATAATTAAAAGGCTAAAACAATAAAATCACCTTACCAAAACTTGATAACTGAAAAATTAAGAAAAACACCTTTCAAATTATTTTAAACAATAAAGAAGAGACGGGATTCTCCCACCTCCTCCTGGTCCTCTCTCTCCTACGCACACATTTGCCACATGCATCCAATTTTTTTTTCAAAAGATTTTTTTTCCCTTCAAAATTCTGAAAGTAATTGTATTAATTCTGTTATCATATTGCAGCAGATGGGGACAATATATAATTAGATTTGGTAGGCTTTGCTCACTGAGATCAGTTTCTATAGTTTCCTCCACCATTTAACCATTTAGATTGTTTGCAAACCCTACTTAATAAAGAGTAAAGACATTTATAGCATGCTGTGCTCATTCATGCAAAATTATTGCCAGTTTCTTAAAGCCATACAAGGTATCGATGTGACCCTTTCCAAGCACATGCCATGAAGAAAAGGTTTATATGCTTTTGTTTAAAACAGTCCCCCAAACTTTGGGACACTCTTAGTGCTCCTGACCGTGTGCATGGTGAATGCACAGTTGGATGAGAATTCTGTGCCCTTGGTCATCCAATCAGTTGAGGACCCAGATTAGGACTGTCAAATTGTGTCAAGACTTTGCAGTCAGCGCGCACTAGAGTGCCTTTAATCCTCCAAGGTTTTCTCAAATGTCACAGCCATCTGCAGGAGAAGGAGCTTCCTGCTGGGCTCCACTGACCACAAATTACCTTCCAAAGAGAAAGACAACAATAGAAAGCAGTTAATAAATATTTGATTTTTTTTCCAGAAAAGGAAGGTGAAAAAAAAAGTACCTTCCATCTTAATTGAGCATCAAATGCAATATACAAAAATGGCATCATAATGGCTGCCTGGTAGTTAATTTGAGAGCAATTGCAAAACTTCATTATGAAATTTTAGCAATCTTTCAAAGATTCTTTGACTCACTGCTAATGAAGTGCTCACTTTTTTTTGCAGTTTCTTCTGACTTTAGAGTAACTGATCACTTTATCCTGAGCAATAAGCTTGATTTTTAAGGTATGGAAAGTATACCTTCTGTGGTTCCCATCTCTTTCCAGCATGGAATGGGCGGTTACCGAAATCTCAGTTAGATTTAGTTTAGAATAAACTAAAGTTCAGTGCTTCTTCAGAATCCCCACTGCAAGTTTTAATAAGAAATCTGGTTCCAGTTTCCTCTTTTAAGGATGTGACTATAATCCTCTTCTCTAAAGAAAGTCACTTCCTTGTTTGGCACAAAAAAGACTAGAGCAGGTGCACTGTCTCTTTCAAAGGACACTGTCTGCAGCTGTACTCAGGGTCCAGGAGATGCCGCCCCCTTTACCTGCCTTCTCCAAGTGCAAAAAAAAATATGCTCAAAAATAGAGTTGTAAAACAGTTTATATACAGTATAATAAATAATGTATGTGCCTGTTCTGCATAAGAATGCTGCCTTTTTTCTCCTAAATGTTTTACCTTATTTACATTAGCTATTGCCTTTTTGGTTATGCAATCTGTAAAGATTTTTTTCTTTTTAAAACCAGTTTGGATGCAGTAAAAAGCTTTACTACCTCACAATGAAGCTTCAGACTATTATTATTATTGTTTTTTTAAGGATGTCTTTTGAAAGTATCTTCTTTAAGTTCTGAAAAAAATAATCAATTATGTATAAATTCTACAACTTTCATTATGTTTGAACAATTTTTTTTTAAATTAAAATTTTACCCTTTAAGAAGGTCTAAAGTGTAACCCTTGCCAGGTGATATTTCTCTGTCGGAAACATGTTATCCCACACTGCTATGAATGAACCCCAAATTTGAATCAATATACACTTATTTTTCCTACTACAGCCTCTCTAGTGTATAACCACGGTGTAATGTACAGCAAAGGCAAAACATGACGTACTATTAAGAGCTCAGCTGATGTTTTTCTCTATCAAACAGCACCACCTTGTTATGTAATAGCTGATTTTATAAAGGTATTTAATGTATTCATATATTATTTTTCTGCATATAGAAAATTCATTCAATGAATCAAACATTTCTTCAAAGGCAAGGCATCCACAGTCTTCTATAAAGTTTAATATATAACTTAAGAACTAATAAATTTGAAGGTACGAGTTAATATTTCATGTCCAACAGCCACAATTTTGACTATTGCATACCTAGTTTGCTATATTTATATCTATGAAATCTCTAGCCTTGGTGATTAATATTTATTACCCATTAACTAACTGTTCAAGCTTTCATCTTGTATTAATCTGCATGGGTGAAAATATGTTCCACTCTTCATATACACCAAAGAAATGATGACAAAGTATCAGTTAAAACATGGGCATGAATTATATTAACTATATCTGTTATACTAAGAGAAAATGAAAGGTGAGAAGAGCTTTTATTTTGCACAAGCAGCAGGAGTGCTGGGTTCTATGCAGGATGAATAGATTAGGTGATGAGTTACAGTCATCACCTCATGACTGTAACTTGTAACTTAAAAATCAAGCAAAAAAGAAGAAAAATGTAACTAATGTGGGCAATACTCCAGTAACTACTTTAAGAAACAAAATCACTTCAGAATCAAAGGCCATCCTCTGCTCAATCATTATTAATTAAGCTATGCTACACATGGATATATTTAAAGGAACAAGGTCTTAAGCTTCAGAAGGTTTACAATCTAAATGAAAGATACATGATTACCACCTCTTCGTTATTTATGCCAATATCTAAATGATCCCAAGTTTAGAAAAAAAAAAAATCACTGTTGTTGTTGCTTATTTTAAACAAAACACACATGCAAAATTCAGACACAGTACTAGGATGGGTTACTCCACGTAAGATGTCAATTATACAGATTAGATTCAGATTCAAGGGTAAAACAGACATTGCACCGTGAAGCAGTGTGGCAACTGACTAGACAACAGTTATTCTTCAATTGAAGAGAAAGGAAGATAAGCAGTGCACTCCTAGAGCACTCGACCACCAGGCAGAAAAAGTCAGATCTCTGTGCTGAGATGGCCCACCAACCCTGACCCCTTCCCTGGACTTTACCTACAAAGCCAACATGGCATTCTCAATCTCCGCACAGATGTCTAATAGGAAATGCAAACACAAAATTTCTAATATCATGGTTTCCAATCTGCACACCAAGGCTCCTTGGTGAATTCACAGGTTCTCTCACAATATTTTAAAACTTTTAGAGAAAAACAATGCTATTCAACATCTTTTGGAGACCACACCAACAGTCAAGCTTAGGTACTTCATAGTTTTAAGTAATGTGCTCTTATTTCATTTCTTTCAATAACATCCTATGTTTATAAAGCTGAGTTTTTAGTACTTGCAGAGAGGCGGGGGGGAACCACTGCACCAAAATCAATGTAGAACTGGAAATGAGGGTGGCAGTGTCCAATCCTAATCTAAGGTCAAGAAGTTGTGGAGACCCAACAGGTGCACAAATCGCAGTTAGGAAGTGATTGTGGTTTCAGAATGAAACAAATATATCAAAACATTAAAAAAAAGCTGTATTAAAATTGTAATATTCACATCATATTTGACTTCTGCAATTACAAGAGATGCAAGATATACAAAATAACAAATGGTATCCATATATATTGAATACTATGATTTTAATACAGTTTTTTCCTTTCTTAAAATGTATACATATTTTGGGAGGTTTCTTCTGCATTAGTTTATCAACCACCACTTAATGATGAAGACACAAATCTCACTGTTGGGACCTAACTACCAAATATTAATTGCCAAGTGTTTCTTTTGGACTAGAACCTTCATTAAAAAAATTCCTGAGAAGCCAAGAACATTTGGACACTTCTGGTCCACATCCAATTCTTTTTTTCTTTTTTTTGCAGATTTTGACCAGGGCTGGGTTTGAACACAGTAGAGAAACAGTCACCTTTTCTGTTCAGAATCCTCACTTGCCCATTAGGGACGTCACAGTTTCTCCACTGTCAGACCAAGCATTTGAGGTGGAGTTGACCCTATCCGGATTCCAGGAACGCGTAAACTCAGGCTAATCACAATATCACAGTCCATTCATTACAGTGACTTATTTAGAAGCAGACGTATAACTCATAGAAACCAATGCATGTCGTAAGACTTTTCACCGAGACTACTGGCAAAGTGGCGAGTCATTTCTTTCTGTAGGACTTGAACCTAGGAGGACGATCTCCCAGAGGTCCACTATACAGAGCCAGAGTGAAGTAACACAGGACATCAATGCTGGAGAGAGAGATAAATAGACGGCCAGTGACAGCCAGAGAACCGATGGGAACCATATATGCCACACTCCATGCCTGGCCCCCCTCTCCCAGCGCCCAGCATAGTGGCTGCCATTATCCTGGTAGCTCACAGTCCTGTGTGTGAACCAGAAGTGCTGCTTCATCTGGAGGATCCTCAGAGACGCAGAGCCTTGGGCTGCATCCCAGCCCACTGCATCCAAGTCTGCATCTCAATAGGAGATGTGGGTGCATGTTAAAGTCTGAGAAGTTCTTAATGAGGAGCAAAAAAGTAATTTAAAAATAAAGGAATGAATAATAAATAAAAGGTCACCATTGGCAGCATTTTTGGTGCAGGACTTCAGACTGTCTTAACTGGATTTCACCAGCAGTGGCTTAAATCTTCTCTCCCAGTGTCTTATATAAGCTCAAATCCAATGTCCAAATTTTAACTCGTAATAATATGCTATTCATATTACTCAAAGTTTACAGTCATAGAGTTTTGTTTTTTCTTCTTCTTTCTTTCTTCTTCTTCTTTTTTTTTTTTTTTTTTTTTGAGACACAGTCTCATCTGTCACCCTGGTACAGTGCCCTGGTGTCATCATAACTTACAGCAACCTCAAACTCTTGGGCTCAAGCTATCATCTTATCTCAGCCTCCTGAGCAGGGTTTTGTTTTTCTAAAACAAAGATCTGTTTACAAAAGACATCACTGCTTACAATTCTTCAAGGGCTCCCTAGAGGTTTAGAGCATAAAAACAGATCTCACTATTTTAGCATAAAAAGACCTGGTGCTGAGCCCCAGCCTGTCCACAGCTTCATTGCCCTTCACTTCATTTGCTACCTGGCTTGGCTGTCTCATGTTTATGCCACCTGTGAATTTCTTTCATCCATGTTTTGTGATTCTCTCTATATGTCATCCTTTCTTTTGGAAATCACCCACATTCCCACCTTTGCTCACTCAACTCTCAAATCATGTCTTAGCTGCTTAGATCCTAGGTGTTTCTTTTCTTGTCCTAAAAGAACCAAAGTCTAGACAAACAGTGAACAGCATGGACTTTCAGCTAGGCCTGATGTTTCTATGGAGATAATTTATTAAAAAACATAAAAGGGATAATCCCCACGGCTTTTTTTTTCTTTGAGACTGAATCTCACTTAGTCATCTATTGCCCTGGAGTAGAGTGCTATGGTGTCACAGCTCACAGCAACCTCAAACTCTTGGTCTCAAGTGATCCTCTTGCCTCAGCCTCCACAGTAACTGAGATTACAGGTGCCTGCCACAACATCTGGGTATTTTTAGAAACAGGGTCTCTCTGTTGCTCAGGCTGGTCTTGAACTCCTGAGCTCAGGTGATCCCACCGCTTGGACTCCCAGAGTGTTGGGAATACAGGCATGAGCCACAGCACCCAGCCACAAAGGGATAACCCCTTAAGAATTCCAAATATATCTGATATTCAAATCTGAATGAACTTGCGGGCTTTTCACATTTTGACATTTCTTTAATGAAGTGTGTGCCTACCACAAAATGCCACATTACCGACTAAAGTAAGAAATGCAATCTTCTTAAATATACACTAAACTATTTTGCAGAGTCAGTTGCATGTCTATAACAACATATGGTATTATGAAAAGTACCTGGATTCTAAGTTTGGACAGACATGAGATTGAAATTCACCTCCTCTGTATGACAGATAGGCACCCTGAAAAGCGATCTCTGCAAAGTGGCAGTGACAGTTACTAGCAAAATAATTGTCAATTCCTTTCCTGACCTTTACCATCCCCCATTTGGCTGGTAATCTGACTAATTTTCTGATGTTTTCCTAACGAGAATTGATATCCCTCAACAATGTATTGCTCAAAGCATAAGTTATGGACAGACTTTTATACTTCAATGATTTTGAATTATAACAATGTTTCATAACAAAGGGTAATTTTGCCTTCAGTGGATATTTGGCATATCTGAAAATATTTTCTGATTGTCATAATTAGGAGCACTACTGGTATCCAGTTGGTAGAGGTCAGGAACGCTGCTAAACATCCTATAGTAAGAACAACAGTCCCTCTCGACAATAAATTACGTGGTCAAAGCATCAATCATACTTCAGTTGAGAAACGATTGGATTGTAAGGTTAAATGTAAAATTTGTCTGGAGATGTCTTGATCCTTGGTGTTTCTTTTCTGGCAGCTGGCTGCAAGTCGATAGGAGAAACAAGATTAAGGACAGTTACACAGAAATAAGAATTTATTCCAGTACAGGAGAAGGTCAGAAGTTTCTAAAGCACCCATAAGATGTGCAAGGGCCTTTGCAAAGAAAAATTGAAACACAATTCTAGTCCTGAATGCCCCAGCTCTCAGCCTTGGCAAGAATTCCTGTGACCTGATTGAGGCATAAATCCAAAGGGTGACAGGTTCTCAAGAACCCACACGGATTGGGACAAAAATACATCAGCACTGATCACAATGGACTAAAGAGAGACACCTGCCAATACCTTCAACTCTTACAGGATTTGTGCAGGTGCCATACACTAACCGAGATTTATCCTCTCGTTTACCTTGTAGATGGGAACCTTAACACTCTATCTGATGTAGAAGATGGTACTAGTATGGCATTTCTTACAAAAATTAGTAAAATCCTACCCAGATTCCTTATGCATTGCACGGTCAATAACCTGTGGTGGGTACCAGCAATACAATCCATCCCCAAATTAATCTTTAACACTCAAAAAGCTCCTACTACCTACGTAGCAAGGTAGGCTTCACAGGAAATAAAATTAACCATGTTTCATCGCCTCTCAAAATGTATTATAGTGAAGGAGAAAAACATCTGTTATGTTTAATCAAAAGAAAGGTAAATAAAAGAGAAGCTATATCAAAGATAGTCTCCCAAAAGTAAAGGATTTTATGAAGTCAAGGCTATCAGCAGTGTTTCCTAACCCACAGAGGTTAAAGAGGATTAGTATGAGTAGGGGTCCTTACGCTGGCTATGTGGGGGTCAAGGGTGACCGTTCAGAAAATAGTTCACTGCGGTGGATGGGGTAAAAGTGTGCAGATGTCAAGGAGGAGACAGGGAAGGGTGCAGACCATGTGTGAGGAATTTGGCAGTAAAGGGAAAGGAAAGGGAAAATACTGGCAACTCTCCCTGCTTTGGTCAGTGTCAACAAATGGCTATTCTTTCCTTTAAGCCTTCATCTGTCTAGGCAACGTCAACATTTTGGTAGTAGGGTTTCAAGGCAGAGATAGATAGATAGATAGATAGATAGATAGATAGATAAGTAGAGAGACAGACAGACAGACAACCCCCCGCACACACACACATACACATGAATGAATATTAAAGGATGGCAATGAAAAGATGAATAATACCTAACAATATTTCCCTGAGATTTTTTTCTCATATGGCCCTAATCAGAATGAATTCTCTCTCCCCCAGTTCCATAATAATTTGTTTATTTTCTCCTTCAAGTGCTTATATCATTGCCAACTTTATCCAGGAGGTGTCTCCAGGCCCCTACCTCTCTTCCTGATTATAACCTGATACCAAAAATACTCTGTATGTTTCTATCTTTGTGGTTCGAACTATGTTATAAAAGATACTTTGCATGAGCTGGGTCCTAAACAAAGAAAATAAAAATAATTCCTGAATGAATGTCAGTATAAAATTCTAAAAAGAGAAAGGTGTATGGTTCTGAAGAACAAAGTGATTATTACAAATAGAGAGCATTCCTAACACATACAACTAGGCTTCTAAGATCACCCAATCTATCCACAGCTAGGCTCTTATACCTAGAAAACTGTGAAGACACTTTCAAATGACACCTAGAACTGATAAATTAATTCAGTAAAGTGTCAGCTTACTATATCAACATACATATATCAGTAGTATTTCTATGTACTCATAAAAATCAACCTAAAAATCAAATCACAAACTTAATCCCACAATAGCTCCAAAAGATGCATTGGAATATACTTCACCTTGGAGGTGAAAGGCCTCTATGAGGACAACCACAGACAACCACAAAACTCTGAAGAAAGAAATTACAGATGGCGTAAACAAATGGAAAACCATCCTATGATCAGGGCCTGGAAGAACCAATATTGCCAAATGTCCACATTGCTCCAAATAATCTACAGACTTAATGCAATTCTAATCAAAATACCAATGTCATTTTTCACAGAATTAGAGAAAGCAATACTAAAATTTAAATGGAACCAAAAAAGAGGATAAATAGCCAAAGAATTCTTGAGCAAAAGAACATATCTGGAGTCATCCCATTACCTGACTTCAAATTATACCACAAGGTAATATAGTAACCAAAACAGTGTGATAGCTGTATAAAACTAGACACACAGACCAATGAGAAATAGAAAATTCAGAAATAAAGCCAAATAACTACAACCAAGTGATCTTTGACAAAGCAAACACTGGAGAAAGGACATTCTATTCAATAAAGGTGCTGCAAAAAATGGATAATCTCTAGCTGGGCATTGTGGCATGCACCTGTAGTCCCAGCTACTTGGGAGGCTGAGGCAAGAGAATCACTGAAGCCCAAGAGTTGGAGGTTGCTGTGAGCTGTGCAAGAGTGACATACTGAGACTCTATTTCAAAAAAAAAAAAAAAAGGAAAAAAATTGAATAAACTCATGCAGGAGAATGAAACAGGATCTTTATCTCTCCCCATATACACAAATTAACTCAAGATCAAGACTTAAATGTCAGACCTTAAACCAAAAATTTCTAGAGGAAAACCTAGGTTAAACTATCCTCAACATTAGCTTATGTAAACAATTTATGACTAAGACAATCCATAAGCAAATAAAATATAAACAAATTAAATAAATGGAATTTAAATAAACTAAAAAGCTTCTAGACTGCAAAAAAATATAATCAACAGGGTAAAGAGACAACCCACAGAACGGGAGGAAATATTCACAAGCTACACATCTGACAAAGGGCTAATATCCAGAATCTAAAAGGGTCCACTAAAAAGTGAGCAAAGGACATCAAGAGACATCTCTCAAAAGAAGAGAAAGAAATGGCCAACAAACATGAAAATATCACTAATCATTGGGGAAACGCAAATTAAAACCACAAGGAGATATCTTACCCCTGTCGGAATGGTGACTAATAAAGTAAAAAAAAAAAAAAAAAAAATAGATGCTGATACAGATGTGGTGAAAAGGGAATGTTTATGCACTGTTAGTGGGAATGAAAACAACCTCAATGGAAAACAGTATGGAGATTTCTCAAACAACTGAAAGTAAATCTACCATTTGATCCAGCAATGGATCCTACAGAGAATCGACCCAAAGGAAAATAAGTTATTTAACAAAAAAAATGGCACCTGGGCTGTATGTTAAGTACAGCAATTAACAACTGCAAAGATAGGGAAATAACCTAAGTGTGCACCAACTGATAACTGTATTTTAAAAATGAGATCGATACTGTATATACCACTCAGCCATCAAAAAGAATGAAATAATGTATTTTGCAGCAACTTGGATGGAACAGGAGGCCATTACTCTAAATGCAGTAACCCAGGAACCAGACTCACACGTTTGCACTTGTAAGTGGGAGCTGAGCAACGGTTTGCATGGTCGGACAGAGACTCAGTGAACCCTGGAGAGGAGACGCAGGATGGAAAGTTACCTATTGGTTACAATGTACATCACTTCTCAAATGACAGTTATAAAAAAAGCCAAGACTTCTCCACTATGCATTGCAACCATGTAACAAAGAAATAGTTATAACCCCCAAATTAATTTAAATTAGCAACACCCCAAATCAATTTAAATTAAAACACACACACACACACAGGAGAGAAAAGTTACTCAGTCACATCATCTGGCATAGAAATTTGGCACAAAATGCTAAGCAGATGTTCTTCCTATTTAAAGGCACAGTGTGAAGAAAATGTAAAACACTAATTTCCTAGTAATGTGATTAATCATCAGTAATAACAAATTGTACACATTTCTCAAAGTTACGTTCAAAATATTCCCATACCAAAAAAAAAAAATCTTGCAACTGAATCCAACCCACTTAATGGAACACGAAATATGCTCAAGGGTTTTGCTAGCCTAGTGTTAATATTACTATTAATTAATTCACCTTAGATTTCAACTCCTAGAAGTGAACAAATTCTAGCAAATTAGGCATCTATAAAAAAATGCAACTTCGCACAAAAATTATAACATCTTGTTTGACAAATATTAAATGAAAAAAAGAATCTAAACAGTGCATTCATAAATAATTAAAGAATTAGGAATAAAAGGTCTAAATGAGAGTACTTTTACACCAAAAGAGGCTATTACAATTTCAATTACTTACTGTAGGCATGCAATACAGTTAATTAATAGCAGTTATTTGCTATGAAATGTATATCTGTCAACAATGCACTAATTGGCTGTTTTGTTGATGTTATTTTTCAACCTCACACCATTTCAGGAGGTCAGGGTGTCTACTGTGAAGCAGACCACTTCCCTTTGGTACCTGGATTTCTGTCAAACACTGGGACTCAGAGGTGTTCCAGGAGATTAACTTGCAGATAGATTTCTCCTCACACTCCCGGCTGCACCAGGTTCTTGTGGAAATAAGGAATGACAAATGCCTTGAGGACATTTTCTTTCATTCTATTTGAAAACAAGTCTACTTAAAAGGCCCTTGAGAATGTATTTAGGAAACACCGAAAGTGGCGGTAAATAAAACAACAGGCGAAGCTGTTAAGTCCTGAGTGGCTATTTACTGTCCCAGGGAAGGGAAACTGTTTTCCTCTACACCTGATACTCAGCGTAATATTTTATCCATGTCATTCTTACATAATACAGGATACATTCCACCTGGGTACAAAAGGGGACAAATCAGGTGTATAGGAAACTCAGCGTAATATTTTATCCAACTCATTCTTACACAATACAGGATACATTTCCGCCTGGGTAAGGAAAGAGAATTCCTCTGACTTCTCTTTGCTAAGTTCTGTGCTTAGGAACAGAAGGCCAATGATCCCCTTGCCTTTTATTTCAGAGCACTTATTTTTAAGAGGCAGAGTCTTGCTATGTTGTCCGGGGTGATCTTGAACCCCTAAGCTCAAGCCATCTCTCCACTCTGCTTTCTGAGTAACCAGGATTACAGGCATGCACACCAGTGCCAGGCTCGGGATGCTTTAAACACCTATCTACAAAGTACGAGGCCCTCAGTCACTTGGGTACCATGGGTCACTTCTCCTCCAGGCCACTTCACCGCTGTCACATTTGCTCATCCTTAGGATTCTGCATCCATTTGCTCCTTCAAGTATCAAGACACTGTATTTAAAACCAACCATTCCAATTTCCCTTTTCCTTTCTCCCCCTTCCCATAATATTTGTTTATGTATTATGTTACTTTTTTTTTTTTGGTGCATCTCCTTAGCCCAAAATTAACCTCCATGCAGAGAGGCGTCTCTGAATGTTTTGTTTATTAATATACCTGGAGTAATCAAAAGAGAAGTACCATTAAAATATTTTCATTAAATAGTTAATGGAAGAATTAAAGATACTCCCTTAATATAAAAGAGATTGTAATACAGAAATGAAGAACTATAACACAAAACTGAATGTGTCCAGGATTTGATTTCATTTTTGTGGTTGTCATTGATCTTTCTTCCAAGATTAGAAGACTATGAAAGAAGGAAGGTAGAAGGAAGAAACAAACTTATGTTAAGGGTAAAAAAGAGCAAAGGAGAAAATAAAGTTTTGGGAGATTGATGGGCAAGGTACCCAGAACACAGATAAGACGGGGTAGCAAGGAGCTATGGAGACATGAACAAATTACTAATGCTAAATAGAATTGGAACAACCCTGAGATTAATTTCACGTGTTACACACTGTACTAGGGGCATGTAGCCTTAGAAAAATATATAATGATGATATAGAAATTTTTCATTGACTTACGGCCTTCAGGAGAGAAACCAAGAAACTTAGGTAGGTATATCAGCCGTTTAAAGTCATACCATGGCCTGACTATGGATAAGAAGGCCAGATCTTGTTACTGCCTTCAAAACAATCTATACTCCAGACCCAGAATTGCTGTGGTTCGTAGAGAGGGTAGTGCCATTTTATACACTTCAATTTTGCACTTCTTACCCTTTCTTTGAATGTCCCTCACCACACAGTTCATATAAAGACCACATACAAATTCATTTACTAAGAGTCTATTTCCTCTGAAGATTCCTCCAAATAGCCTAAGCAGAACTGGGAACATATACCCTTTGTTTCTGAAATCCTTGTTTTTGTGCCTCTTTCGATATTAAATTCTGAGCCCCTGGAAAGCAGGGAACGTGTTCAACGACTGTTTACAACTCTGGCAGTAAGATTGTTTTCATCATGCAACGGCTTTTAACAACTATTTGTTGTGTATGAGAGCAAGTAGACCCCTGAGAAATTGTAATCCCCCTGGCCAATAAAAATTAAATCAGGTTCAGTGACATTATCATGTTAAAGATTTGGTTATTATCTTTCCAATATTGGAAACATTTGTAATCCTTATGGAATACACAGCGTATGACATTTTTTCAAAATATTCAATTAACCACGCTAATGATTTACTAATCAAGGGAACAAGAGATTGTTGGTATTTCTTCTGATAAAAAGCATAAATAATAGAGGAACTCTCCCTGCTCTTTCCAAACAATACATTCATGGTTTGGTTTGGTTTTGTGTTTTTGGTTGGTTTGTTTTCTGTTCCTGGAAAATGTTCAGATAGTGGGCTCATGAGCTCAATTTTCCTGAACATATGTAGCCATTATCCACGAAATAAGCTTCACTGTTCATGTCAAGAAAAAAAGTAAATTTTCCTTGATGTAGAGACTCTTGCTATTTCTATTATTTACCACCAGACCTCACCGGAGTGGGATATGTAAATCAGGTTAACAAAGACCCCCAGATTGCTGACTAAATTTGATGCTGGGAATCTCCGGCCCCAAAGCTGACATCCAAGAATCATGATCTGAATCTTTCAGGGGGAGAATGTAACACTGGCTTCATTTGCTCTACTATTGCAGAAATAATTTTGCCATCAAGTAGGGAGTCACTGTGACCAGTAATATTTGTATGGAGTAAAACTGGCAATTGTAGGCTGAGTAGCACCTGCTCTTTTTTGGCAACAGATATTTAAAAATAATTTCATCCTCTGAAATTCTAACTCAAGTGGGGAAAGATGTCATGAGTGACGCTGTCAAGATGTAGGAATCTGAATGGGAATCATTAACAAATATATGACAGATTGAAAAGTAATCACAGAAATACAGCAGGAAAAACACCCTTACTTGTGGCTGTATATCCTTGAAAAATTACCTAATAATTTATCCAAAATGAGCATCCCTTTCCAAATGACTGTCATTTTACTGGTTTCCCCTCTTTTCTCTTGGATCTATAATTAATTTATTAGGCAGGTTTGAAGCAATTGCCCTGAACTGAGTAGGGTTTTACTCCGCTAAAAATTATGCATATTTAGTGGCTTATTTTTATTGTTTCAGGTTCATTGAGCAGACAAAGAATTAGGTTACACCATTTGCATTTGTTAGGTAAAGACCCTCTAATAACGGTCTCCACTCCCAAGAAGTGTCCTACACAGTAACCTCCAACTCCTTCCCTTACCTCCTCACCCCTCTCGAGTTCCCCCATCTCCACCTTGAATTAATTTTAGTTTTTCTCTTATAGTAGGCATCTATTAGATCACCCACTGGCTTCGTATTAAAATTGAGTACATTGGATTCTTGCTTCTCCATTCTTGGGATGTTGTACTAAGAAGAATGTGTTCCAACTTTATCCAGATTAATAGAAACGATGTAAAGCCTCTATCTTTTTTAATGGCTGAATAGCATTCCATGATACACATATACCACAGCTTGTTAATCCATTCCTGGGTTGGTGGGCATTTAGATTGTTTCCACATTTTGGCGACTGTAAACATATGGCTATCAAACATTTGAAAAAATGATCATCGTCCCTGATTGTCAGAGAAATGTAAATCAAAACCACCGCAAGATATCACCTAATCCCACTGAGAATAGCCCACATCACAAAGTAGCATCATTTTTTAATTTTAAAATACAAATTAACTGGGGCTGCTAAGGTTTTTTGATCCTTCTTAACACAAAGGAAGCAAAAAGAAAAAGGTAAAAGTTTGCTCAGTAGAAAAAGACTATGAAAGCCATTTTCCACTGTTGAGATCCACCCCTGTGCTTCTTACCCACTCATATATATGAGCCTAAAATCTTCCATAGTCAGTTCTGGCTTGATTCAAGGAGAGGGTCAGTATTATTTTAGCACTGAGATCCAGGGAGACAACTAAATAAATGTGAAGTTATTGAAGTTTCTGTCCTGAATCTGCAACTATTGTAACTACCGAACTTACCTCGGGTCAATTACTGAAATGTTTTGCTACTTGACCTATTCTTTGCTAAAAAGTAATAATATGTAAGTACTTCCTATTGGAGTAATTTATTGAAAACATTCTAATAAAATACACTGAAAACACCTATGAGAGAAATAGAAAGCAATTAGATCCTTGAAAAAAGGTGGGAAGTGTTTAACCACTTTCCCAGTAGCCAATTCCAAAGAAAAATGTCACCAGTCACCAAAAATGTTTTAAAAAATTATAATAATAATGTGGAAGTCCCACATGGTTTCAACACCTTTGAAATAAAGATGCTGCAGATGCTGATAAAATGATCATGACAATGACGAGAGGGTGTAGCTGTGAGGTTCTGGGCTGTAGGCACCCCTTTCCTACCCAGGATATGTGAAAACTATTCCTCAGTTGTGTTTATGGCTTATCTACATAAGCCAAATTGGCATCTACATATTTTATGGGAGAACTTCACCTCCTTAATACAGGGAAATTTGGAGAGGCTCATCTTGGAAGAAGCATGGGCTACAGAGGAAGCTGTGTGCAAACTTCATGTCCTGGCTGGTGCAGCGGCTCATGCCTATAATCCCAGCAATCTGGGAAGGCAGAGGCAGGTAGATCACCTAAGCTCATGAGTCTGAGACCCACCTGAGCAAGACTGAGAACTCGCCTCTAAAAAAAAAATAGCCAGGCATTGTGGCAGGCACCTGTAGTCCCAGCTACTTGGGAGGCTGAGGCAAGAGAATCACTTGAGCCCAAGAGTTTGAGGTTGCTGTGAGCTATGGCACCAAAGCACTCTACCGAGGGTAACAAAGTAAGACTCTGTCTCCAAAAACAAAACAAACATGGCTCGGCACCTGTAGC